>CATLJT010000204.1:0-92024 GCA_949987775.1 Aproaerema taeniolella
CATGGTCGTAATATTGATTGCGCCGACAGATCTAAAAAATAAAAATGGTGGAAAAAAATTGTTTTTCGGGTGTTTTCCATACACGTGAAAGCGCGAGGGATTTTTTTTCTCGCCGATATCATCGAAGTGGGTTATCATAAGATAGCTTTTTTCAAGATAGATGGGGATTACTACGAACGTTTTCGATTGAGCAATCCGTTTGGGAAACATTAATTTTTATAAAATAAAATGTGGAATAATTCACGACGAAGTGTACACTAATCCAAAATGACCGCCATACAAGGTTCCACGCTTAAGGTGAGGCGAGCCGATAGCCAAGCTGGTAACATATTGACATTTCAGGTGTCCGTTTAATAGGTTTTTGGGGGTGCTAAGTTCGAAAATGATATCAAATTTATACAAGATCACCACGCGACCTGCTTTAGCAGCAGCTCGATATTATTATATTATCCCTAACAATAATATTATCGCAAAAAAAAAAAAAACTATTAAAAAAACAAAAAATTCGCGCTCGCTTCGCTCGCGCATTAAATACTTCCATTCTGTTATATTTAGACCAAAACTACAATTATTTCTGAAACTACAAACTTTTTAATACATTTCTTTTTGATACTATAGTATTTGGGGATTTAACATCGACTATGACAATATGCTCGTAGATTAAGAAACCAGCTGCATATTTGAACCATGCTGCCTACGGAACCCTACAATGCGCGTGGCCGACACGCTCTTGGCCGGTTTTTAATAAAAAATTTCACTTTAAAAAATTATTTTTTCGCAAAGGAATGCTGAATCGAAAAATGTTCTTAGTAAACCCCTTCTATCTTTAAAAATCTATCCTATGACATCTCATTCGATGATATTGGCGAGAAAAAAAAACCATTGCCCCTTTCACGTGTATGGGAAACATCCGAAAAATTGTTTTTTCAAAATTTTATTTTTTCAATCTGTTGGCGAAATCAAAATGTATGACCATGCCAAATTTCAGCTCTGTAGTACCAAGGATCTAATATTAGTAAATATATTCTTATTAATCCCAACTAAGTTTGGCACTTGGTCGACTATTACTCGCAAACATGAAAAGCCATCTTATGTGTGATAGTCTTCCTTATAATTTCATTGTATTACACTACCACCATGAATTTTTCACATTTTTAGAATCAACCGTTTAGCTGGCAGAGGGGGGGGACACTAATGTTTTGACAAAAATTTTCACTTTAAAAATTTATATTAGGCAAACAAAGTGCTGAATCGAAAAACGTTCTTAGTAAACCCTTCTGTCTTTTAAAAAAGCTGTCCTATGACACCCCATTTAATGATATTGGCTAGAAAAAAAAAAATTCATCGCCCTTTCACGTCTATGGGAGACACCCGAAAAAAAATTTTTTTCTAAGATTTTACTCTACATTTCTGACGGCGTAGTTAATATTTATGACCATGCCAAATTTCAGCTCTGTAGTACCAAAGTTTCTTAGGAAACCCGCGGACAGACGGACAGACGGACAGACGGACAGACGGACATGGCGAAACTATAAGGGTTCGTAGATTACTACGGAACCCTAAAAACAGTGTTAATATTAAGTAAACATTATAATACTCACTGTAAGACCTGTCTCATTATTAATTTGGGATATATTATATCGTATATTGTGCAGCGCAACAATACACTGCCTCTCCTGCAAACTTATTATGTATTTGTATGCATGTCGAAAAAAGAAATCACAGTAAACTGCCGATACAGTAAGAACACACGAGCACCTTCGCTTATGATCTAGCAATGACAAACAGGTTGCTCATGAACACCGAACCGAATGAATCTAAACTAACTTCATTGCATTCAATTTTTGTATGGTATGGTCTATGACTATAAAAATGTTTGAAAACCAAAACATATCTAACAATACTTCGTAGCTATTATGCGACAGTTGGGCTTGAACCCGCGCCTTGCTACAGCAGGCAGACAGTGTTTTCGCTGCGCCACCAAGGCTTATGCTTTGGCTCGTGAAATTATGCTTGTTATCAGAGCAACAAGCGTAGTGGGGTATGCGGTATACGTCATTTGTGTCCATGTGTGAGTACACGAGCGGCCGCAAGCGACTTGTTTTCTGCGTTTTGTATTGACTATGCCTCCATATATGAACGTGATAGTACATCAGTATGTGATTATGTACATATTAGTAGGGACAGTAACTGCAATTATCGTTGTTTTTAGCATAAAAACAAAATGTTGCAAGTCGCAAGTACTAACCATAAACGGTCGAAACACATTGATATTAAATATCATTTTTCCAGGGAACAAGTAGAAAAGGGTGTGATTAAGTTACAATAATTCCATCTGATCAGCAACTGGCATGATTAATGATTTATTTACTTTTTTAAATGTACTAATCAATATACAGAGTTTATTTTTTTGTTGAACTTGACGAAAGAGTTTTTTTTATATTTGTTAAAATGTTGTTACAAAAGAGTTTATTTTTTTTGTTTAGAGAAGAAAACAACTAAATTTTTTTTTTAATATAAATAATTATGAGTTTGTAAATAATTACAATTAATCAAGAACCCAATGGTCTGATTAGGTTTTCCTGGGTTTTCCTAATCCTCAGCAACAAATTTTGGGCCATAATTTATGTACATATCTCCAAGGCAGCACTAGAAAGTTTAATAGAGATCTATAGGTATATTATGTAAAATGTAAAAAAAATATATTTTATTTTATTATAATTTTCCTGGGTTTTCCTAATCCTCAGCAACAAATGTTGGGCCATAATTTATGTACATATCTCCAAGGCAGCACTAGAAAGTTTAATAGAGATCTATAGGTATATTATGTAAAATGTAAAAAAAATATATTTTATTATTATATTATATTATATTATATAAAGCTACAATACCACTGACTCACTGACTGACTGACTGACTGGGTGACAGAATTGTTCTCCCAGATGGAGCGGCGGGAGGTGAAAACTTTGTATGGGAGGTGTGGAGTGGGTGACGCGGAGGGTACGGGAAAACCTCGAGATCCTCGGATCCACCTTCTCATCAGGCGGCGACCCACCTTCCCGGGCGAACCGTTGCAGATGGAGCGGTGGTGCTCGAACAAAGGTCGATCCACACCCTGGTCGAATTCTACCGGTGACGTCATTTTTTCGATTTTCGCAAAAACAAGATGGCCGCCATACAAAATGTTTATTGCTGTATCTCCGGATCCGTTTGACATAAGTGGAGTGTGCTCGAACAAATGTTTTACAGGGGGGTGGGAAGCAGCTGGCTGTCAAATTTTTTTTTCAAGATGGCGGATCCAACATGGCGGCCGGAAATGAAGTTGCTCCGATCCGGACGAAAATCGGTATCTAGGGGGTTTGGGGGACAAAGATTCCGAATATCGGGTCAGTTTTTCGATTCCACCATTTTCCAAGATGGCCGCCATACAAGGAGTGGTGAGGCGAGGCCGCAGGCCGAGCCGAACCACGACGCCACTCCGCGAGGCGAGGCCGTAGGCCGAGGCGAGCTGCGTAAAAGGCGAGGCCGAAGGCCGAGCTCCGCGCAGGGTGTAGCCCGGAGCGTCCCCCCCCCAAATCCAAGATGGCCGCCATACAAGTTTAGATTCTAAAGGTGAGGCGAGGTCGAAGACCGAGCCGAACGCGCGAGACGAGGCCGAAGGCCGAGGCGAGCCGCGTATATTGTGAGGCCGAAGGCCGAACTCCGCGTAGGGCGAAGCCCGGAGCGTCCCCCCCCCCAATCAAAGATGGCCGCCATACAAGTTTAGATTCTAAAGGTGAAGCGAGGTCGAAGACCGAGCCGAACGCGCGAGGCGAGGCCGAAGGCCGAGGCGAGCCGCGTATAGGGTGAGGCCGAAGGCTTAACTCCGCGTAGGGCGAAGCCCGGAGCGGCCCCCCTTCCCAATCAAAGATGGCCGCCATACAAGTTTAGATTCTTAAGGTGAGGCGAGGTCGAAGACCGAGCCGAACGCGCGAGGCGAGGCCGAAGGCCGAGGCGAGCCGCGTACAGGGTGAGGCCGAAGGCCGAACTCCGCGTAGGGCGAAGCCCGGAGCGTCCCCCCCCTCAATCAAAGATGGCCGTCATACAAGTTTAGACTTTTAAGGTGAGGCGAGGTCGCAGACCGAGCCGAACGCGCGAGCCGAGGCCGTAGGCCGAGGCGAGCTGCGTATAGGGCGAGGCTGAAGGCCGAGCTCCGCGTAGGGCGAATCCCGAAGCGTCACCAAGCATATTACCAGCCGACCGTCATCATACCGACATGGGTGTCGTTTAATAGGTTTTCAGGGATGCTGATTTCGAAAATGACATCCATTTTGATATCCAAGATGGTGGACATGGATTTTTTGGAAAATACCGTCATGGGTGTCCTTTAATAGGTTTTCGGGGGTGCTGATTCCGAAAATGACATACGTTTTGAAATCCAAGATGGCGGACTTAAATTTTTTGCAAAATATCGTCATGGGTGTCGTTTTTTGGGTATTCAGGGGTGCTGATTAAGAAAATAACATCCATTTTTAAATCCAAAATGGCGGCCGTGAAAAACAAAAAAAAATTAAAAACTTTTTTAAATTTATAAAAAAGGCACAACCGCCTCGCGACCTGCTTTAGCAGGTCGCGCACCACGCGAAACCTAGTTATATTATATAAAGCTACAATACCACTCACTGACTGGGTGACAGAATTGTTCTCCCGGATGGAGCGGCGGGAGGTGAAAACTTTGTATGGGGGGTTTGAAGAGGGTGGTGCGGAGGGTACGGGAAAACCTCGAGATCCTCGGATCCACCTTCTCATCGGGTGGCGACCCACCTTCCCGGGCGAACCGTTGCAGATGGAGCGGTTGCGCTCGAACTAAGGTCGATCCACACCCTGGTCGAATTCTACCGGTGACGTCATTTTTTCGATTTTCGCAAAAACAAGATGGCCGCCATACAAAATGATTATTGCTGTATCTCCGGAACCGTTTGACATAAGTGGGGTGTGCTCGAACAAATGTTTTACAGGGGGGTGAGGGGCAGGTGGCTGTCAAAATTTTTTTTCAAGATGGCGGATCCAAGATGGCGGCCGGAAATGAAGTTGCTCCGATCCGGACGAAAATCGGTATCTTGGGGGTTTGGGGGACGGAGATTTCGAATATCGGGTCAGTTTTTCGATTCCACCATTTTCCAAGATGGCCGCCATACAAGGAGTGGTGAGGCGAGGCCGCAGGCCGAGCCGAACCACGACGCCACGCCGCGAGGCGAGGCCGTAGGCCGAGGCGAGCAGCGTAAAAGGCGAGGCCGAAGGCCGAGCTCCGCGCAGGGCGTAGCCCGGAGCGTCCCCCCCAAATCCAAGATGGCCGCCATACAAGTTTAGATTCTAAAGGTGAGGCGAGGTCGAAGACCGAGCCGAACGCGCGAGACGAGGCCGAAGGCCGAGGCGAGCCGCGTATAGGGTGAGGCCGAAGGCCGAACTCCGCGTAGGGCGAAGCCCGGAGCGCCCCTCCCCCCAACCAAAGATGGCCGCCATACAAGTTTAGATTCTAAAGGTGAGGCGAGGTCGAGGCCGAACCACGACGCGCCGCAAGGCGAGGCCGCAGGCCGAGACGAGCTGCGTATAAGGCGAGGCCGAAGGCCGAGCTCCGCGTAGGGCGAAGCCCAGAGCGTCCCCCCCCAATCAAAGATGGCCGCCATACAAGTTTAGATTTTCAAGGTGAGGCGAGGTCGCAGACCGAGCCGAACGCGCGAGCCGAGGCCGTAGGCCGAGGCGAGCTGCGTATAGGGCGAGGCCGAAGGCCGAGCTCCGCGTAGGGCGAAGCCCGAAGCGTCACCAAGCATATTACCAGCCGACCGCCATCATACCGACATGGGTGTCGTTTAATCGGTTTTCAGGGGTGCTGATTCCGAAAATGACATACGTTTTGAAATCCAAGATGGCGGACTTAAATTTTTTGCAAAATATCGTCATGGGTGTCGTTTTTTGGGTATTCAGGGGTGCTGATTAAGAAAATAACATCCATTTTTAAATCCAAGATGGCGGCCGTGAAAAACAAAAAAAATAAAAAACTTTTTTAAAATTTATAAAAAAAGGCACAACCGCCTCGCGACCTGCTTTAGCAGGTCGCGCACCACGCAAAACCTAGTTATTATATTATATAAAGCTGCAATACCACTCACTGACTGACTGGGTGACAGAATTGTTCTCCCAGATGGAGCGGCGGGAGGTGAAAACTTTGTATGGGGGTGTGGAGTGGGTGACGCGGAGGGTACGGGAAAACCTCGAGATCCTCGGATCCACCTTCTCATCGGGTGGCGACCCACCTTCCCGGGCGAACCGTTGCAGATGGAGCGGTGGCGCTCGAACTAAGGTTGACCCACACCCTGGTCGAATTCTACCGGTGACGTCATTTTTTCGATTTTCGCAAAAACAAGATGGCCGCCATACAAAATGTTTATTGCTGTATCTCCGGATCCGTTTGACATAAGTGGAGTGTGCTCGAACAAATATTTTACAAAAGGGTGGGGGGCAGCTGGCTGTCAAATTTTTTTTTCAAGATGGCGGATCCAAGATGGCGGCCGGAAATGAAGTTGCTCCGATCTGGACGAAAATCGGTATCTAGGGGGTTTAGGGGTCGAAGATTCCGAATATCGGATCAGTTTTTCGATTCCACCATTTTCCAAGATGGCCGCCATACAAGGAGTGGTGAGGCGAGGCCGCAGGCCGAGCCGAACCACGACGCCACTCCGCGAGGCGAGGCCGTAGGCCGAGGCGAGCTGCGTAAAAGGCGAGGCCGAAGGCCGAGCTCCGCGCAGGGCGTAGCCCGGAGCGTCCCCCCCCAAATCAAAGATGGCCGCCATACAAGTTTAGATTCTAAAGGTGAGGCGAGGTCGAAGACCGAGCCGAACGCGCGAGACGAGGCCGAAGCCCAAGGCGAGCCGCGTATAGGGTGAGGCCGAAGGCCGAACTCCGCGTAGGGCGAAGCCCGGAGCGTCCCCCCCCCCAATCAAAGATGGCCGCCATACAAGTTTAGATTCTAAAGGTGAGGCGAGGTCGCAGACCGAGCCGAACGCGCGAGCCGAAGCCGTGGGCCGAGGCGAGCTGCGTATAGGGCGAGGCCGAAGGCCGAGCTCCGCGTAGGGCGAAGCCCGAAGCGTCACCAAGCATGTTACCAGCCGACCGCCATCATACCAACATGGGTGTCGTTTAATAGGTTTTCAGGGGTGCTGATTTCGAAAATGACATCCATTTTGAAATCCAAGATGGCGGACATGGATTTTTTGGAAAATACCGTGATGGGTGTCGTTTAATAGGTTTTCGGGGGTGCTGATTCCGAAAATGACATCAATTTTGAAATCCAAGATGGCGGACATGAATTTTTTGTAAAAAACCGTCATGGATGTCGTTTAATGCGTTTTCTGGGGTGCTGATTGCGAAAATGACATCTATTTTGAAATCCACGATGGCGGACATGGATTTTTTGGAAAGTACCGTCATGGGTGTCGTTTAATAGGTTTTCGGTGGTGCTGATTACGAAACTGACATCCATTTTGAAATCAAAGATGGCGGTCGTGACAAACCAAAAAATGTATGAACGCCTTTTTGACCCTACAAATAGGGTAGCACAACCGCCTCGCGGCCTGCTTTAGCAGGTCGCGCACCACGCGAAATCTAGTTATATTATATAAAGCTACAATACTACTCACTGACTGACTGGGTGACAGAATTGTTCTCCCAGATGGAGCGGCGGGAGGTGAAAACTTTGTATGGGAGCTGTGGAGTGGGTGACGCGGAGGGTACGGGAAAACCTCGAGATCCTCGGATCCACCTTCTCATCAGGTGGCGACCCACCTTCCCGGGCGAACCGTTGCAGATGGAGCGGTGGCGCTCGAACTAAGGTCGACCCACACCCTGGTCGAATTCTACCGGTGATGTCATTTTTTCGATTTTCGCAAAAACAAGATGGCCGCCATACAAAATGTTTATTGCTGTATCTCCGGATCCGTTTGACATAAGTGGAGTGTGCTCGAACAAATGTTTTACAAGAGGGTGGGGGGCAGCTGGCTGTCAATTTTTTTTTTCAAGATGGCGGATCCAAGATGGCGGCCGGAAATGAAGTTGCTCCGATCCGGACGAAAATCGGTATCTGGGGGGTTTAGGGGACGAAGATTCCGAATATCGTGTCAATTTTTCGATTTCACCATTTTCCAAGATGGCCGCCATACAAGGAGTGGTGAGGCGAGGCCGCAGGCCGAGCCGAACCACGACGCCAGTTCGCGAGGCGAGGCCGTAGGCCGAGGCAAGCTGCGTAAAAGGCGAGGCCGAAGGCCGAGCTCCGCGCAGGGCGTAGCCCGGAGCGTCCTCCCCCCAAATCCAAGATGGCCGCCATACAAGTTTAGATTCTAAAGGTGAGGCGAGGTCGAAGACCGAGCCGAACGCGCGAGACGAGGCCGAAGGCCGAGGCGAGCCGCGTATAGGGTGAGGCCGAAGGCCAAACTCCGCGTAGGGCGAAGCCCGGAGCGTCCCCCCCCCCCAATCAAAGATAGCCGCCATACAAGTTTAGATTCTAAAGGTGAGGCGAGGTCGAAGACCGAGCCGAACGCGCGAGGCGAGGCCGAAGGCCGAGGCGAGCCGCGTATAGGGTGAGACCGAAGGCCGAACTCCGCGTAGGGCGAAGCCCGGAGCGTCCCCCCCCCCAATTCTAGATGGCGGCAAGTTTAGATTCCAAAGGTGAGGCGAGGTCGAAGACCGAGCCGAACGCGCGAGGCGAGGCCGAAGGCCGAGCTGAGCCGCGCATAGTGTGAGGCCGAAGGCTGAACTCCGCGTAGGGCGAAGCCCGGAGCGTCCCCCCCCCAATCAAAGATGGCCGCCATACAAGTTTAGATTTTTAAGGTGAGGCGAGGTCGAAGACCGAGCCGAACGAGCGAGCCGAGGCCGTAGGCCGAGGCGAGCTGCGTATAGGGCGAGGCCGAAGGCCGAGCTCCGCGTAGGGCGAAGCCCGAAGCGTCACCAAGCATATTACCAGCCGACCGCCATCATACCGACATGGGTGTCGTTTAATAGGTTTTCAGGGGTGCTGATTTCGAAAATGACATCCATTTTGAAATCCGAGATGGCGGACATGGATTTTTTGGAAAATACCGTCATGGGTGTCCTTTAATAGGTTTTCGGGGGTGCTTATTCCGAAAATGACATACGTTTTGAAATCCAAGATGGCGGACATAAATTTTTTGCAAAATATTGTCATGGGTGTCGTTTTTTGGGTATTCGGGGGTGCTGATTAAGAAAATAACATCCATTTTGAAATTCAAGATGGCGGTCGTGAAAAAAAAAAGGCAAACTTTTTTGACCCTACGTATAGGGTACCACAACCGCCTCGCGGCCTGCTTTAGCAGGTCGCGCACCACGCGAAACCTAGTTATTATACTATATAAAGCTACATTACCACTCACTCACTGACTGACTGACTGACTGATTGACATAATTGTTCTCCCAGAAGGAGTGTCGGGAGGTGAAAATGATGTATAAGAGGTGTGGTCAAAATTTTTCGTCGAGTATGGGAAAACTTCGATATCTTCGGATTCTTCGCCTCATCAGGTCGCGACCCACCTTCCCGGGCGAACCGTTGGAGTTGGACCGGTCTACTCGAACAAAGGTCAACCGGCACCCTGGTCAAAGTCTAACGGTAACATTTTTTTTTCGATTTTCAAAAAAACAAGATGGCCGCCATACAAAATTGATATTTTGGTATATCCTCTGATTCGGACCAAATGCGGTTTTCAGGGGTTTTTGGGGTCGCTGAATCCGAATGCCTGGTAAGTTTTTCGATTCCACCATTTTCCAAGATGGCCGCCATACAAGGAGTGGTGAGGCAAGGCCGAAGGCCGAGCCGAACCACGACGCGCTGCGAGGCGAGGCCGCTGGCCGAGGCGAGCTTCGTATAAGGCGAGGCCGAAGGCCGAGCTCCGCGTAGGGCGAAGCCCGGAGCGTCCCCCCCCAATCCAAGATGGCAGACATTTAAGTTTAGATTTTTAAGGCGAGGCGAGGCCGAAGGCCGAGCCGAGCTGCGTATAGGGCGAGGCCAAGGCCGAGCTCCGCGTAGGGCGAAGCCCGAAGCGTCACCAAGCATCTTACCGGCCGACCGCAATCCGAAAATTTCATATCCGCCATCTTGGATTTTAGTTGGGGAAATCGTGACGCGAAGAGCGAAGCCCGGAGCGTCTCGATTCTCCCCACCAAAAATCCAAGATGGCGGGTATGAAATTTTCGGGCATACCGACATAGGTGTCGTTTAATAGGTTTTCGTGGGTGCTGAATCCGAAAATGATATCCATTTTGAAATCCAAGATGACGGACATGCATTTTTCTCAAAAAATGTCATGGGTGTCGTTTAATACGTTTTCTGGGGTGCTGATTGCGAAAATGACATCTATTTTTAAATCCAAGATGGCGGACATGCAGTTAAAAAAATTATGTCATGGGTGTCGTTTAATAGGTTTTCAGGGATGCTGATTACGAAACTTACATCAATTTTGAAATCCAAGATGTCGGTCGTGACAAACCAAAAAAAGTATGAACGCCTTTTTGACCCACTGGGTGACAGAATTGTTTTCCGAGATGGAGCGGCGGGAGGTGAAAACTTTGTATAGGGGATGTGGAAAGGGTGACGCGGAAGGTACGGGAAAACCTCGAGATCCTCGAATCCACCTTCTCATCGGGTGGCGACCCACCTTCCCGGGCGAACCGTTGCAGGTGGAGCGGTCGCGCTCGAACTAAGGTCGACCCACACCCTGGTCGAATTCTACCGGTGACGTCATTTTTTCGATTTTCGCAAAAACAAGATGGCCGCCATACAAAATGATTATTGCTGTATCTCCGGAACCGTTTGACATAAGTTGGGTGTGCTCGAACAAATGTTTCACAGGGGGGTGAGGGGCAGGTGGCTGTTAATTTTTTTTTTCAAGATGGCGGATCCAAGATGGCGGCCGGAAATGAAGTTGCTCCGATCCGGACGAAAATCGGTATCTGGCCGAGCTCCGCGCAGGGCGTAGCCCGGAGCGTCCCCCCCCCCAAATCCAAGATGGCCGCCATACAAGTTTAGATTCTAAAGGTGAGGCCGAAGGCCGAACTCCGCGTAGGGCGAAGCCCGGAGCGTCCCCCCCCCCAATAAAAGATGGCCGCCATACAAGTTTAGATTCTAAAGGTGAGGCGAGGTCGAAGACCGAGCCGAACGCGCGAGGCGAGGCCGAAGGCCGAGGCGAGCCGCGTATAGGGTGAGGCCGAAGGCCGAACTCCGCGTAGGGCGAAACCCGGAGCGTCCCCCCCCCCAATCAAAGATGGCCGCCATACAAGTTTAGATTTTTAAGGTGAGGCGAGGTCGTAGACCGAGCCGAACGCGCGAGCCGAGGCCGTAGGCCGAGGCGAGCTGCGTATAGGGCGAGGCCGAAGGTCGAGCTCCACGTAGGGCGAAGCCCGAAGCGTCACCAAGCATATTACCAGCCGACCGCCATCATACCGACATGGGTGTCGTTTAATAGGTTTTCAGGGGTGCTGATTTCGAAAATGAAATCCATTTTGAAATCCAAGATGGCGGACATGGATTTTTTGGAAAATACCGTCATGGGTGTCCTTTAATAGGTTTTCGGGGGTGCTTATTCCGAAAATGACATACGTTTTGAAATCCAAGATGGCGGACATAAATTTTTTGCTAAATATCGTCATGGGTGTCGTTTTTTGGGTATTCAGGGGTGCTGTTTAAGAAAATAACATCCATTTTTAAATCCAAGATGGCGGCCGTAAAAAACAAAAAAAATTAAAAACATTTTTAAAATTTATAAAAAAAGGCACAACCGCCTCGCGACCTGCTTTAGCAGGTCGCGCACCACGC
Organism: Aproaerema taeniolella; assembly: GCA_949987775.1. NCBI lineage: Eukaryota > Metazoa > Arthropoda > Insecta > Lepidoptera > Gelechiidae > Aproaerema > Aproaerema taeniolella. The sequence goes on from CATLJT010000204.1 coordinate 11,858, forward strand.
GAAACCTAGTTATACTATATAAAGCTAGATTACCACTCACTGACTCACTGATTGACATAATTGTTCTCCCAGAAGGAGGGTCGGGAGGTGAAATTGATGTGTAATGGGTGTGGTCAGAATTTTTCGTCGAGTATGGGAAAACCTCGACATCTTCGGATTCTTCTCCTCATCAGGTCACGACCCACCTTCCCGGGTGAACCGTTGGAGTTGGATCGGTGGTGCTCGAACAAAGGTCGACCGACATCCTTGTCGAAGTCTACCAGTGACAAAATTTTTTCGATTTTCAAAAAAACAAAATGGCTGCCATACAAAAACGAGATTTTTGTATCTCCTCTGATTCATACTGAATTCGGTATCCGGGGGTTTTAGGGGTTGCTGAATCCGAATATGTGAAAAGATTTTCGATTTCGCCATTTTCCAAGATGGCCTCCATACAAGGAGTGATGAGGCGAGGCCGAAGGCCGAGCCGAACCACGACGCGCCGCGAGGCGAGGCCGCAGGCCGAGGCAGCTGCGTATAAGGCGAGGCCGAAGGCCGAGCTCCGCGTAGGGCGAAGCCCGGAGCGTCCCCCCCCCAATCCAAGATGGCTGCCATTTAAGTTTAGATTCTAAACGTGAGGCGAGTTCGTAGACCGAGCCAACCGCGCGAGGCGAGGCCGAAGGCCGAGCCGAGCTGCGTATAGGGCGAGGCCGAAGGCCGAGCTCCGCGTAGGGCGAAGCCCGAAGCGTCACCAAGCATCTTACCGGCCGACCGCTCCGGGCTTCGCCCTTCGCGTCACGATTTCCCCAACTAAAATCCAAGATGGCGGATATGAAATTTTCGGGCATACTGACATGGGTGTCGTTTAATAGGTTTTCGGGGTTTATGGTTCCAAAAATGACATCCATTTTGAAATCCAAGATGGCGGACATGCATTTTTTGTGAAAAACTGTCATGGATGTCGTTTGATAGGTTTTCGAGGATGCTGATCCCGAAAATGACATTTATTTTCAAATCCAAGATGGCGGACATGCATTTTTTGGAAAAATCCGTCATGGGTGTCGTTTTTTTATGTTTTCGGGGTAAACATAAAAAACTCTTTAAATCCAAGATAGTGGCCGTGAAAAACCAAAAAAAGAATGAACGCCTTTTTGACCCTACAGATAGGGTAGCACAACCGCCTCGCGGCCTGCTTTAGCAGGTCGCGCACCACGCGAAACCTAGTTTTATTATAAAGCTGTAAAATTTATTGATTAATTTTTGAGGGGGCTTGTTGAATTTATATACATATATTTACAAAAATCAATCAATTAAAACGATTATTTATTTAATATAGTATGAAATGGAAATTTAAATATTTTAAAGTGAGCATCCCTAAATACCTGTCATTTTTAAGTTCACTCATACATGCGATCAGACATTCATTCCATCTTTGCATTCGCTCGCCCGCCATTCTCACTGTTAACTTTGTTCAGGACGGACGTTATTACTTTCTAGTGCAATTAAAAGAAATAAATTCAATTTATATTCACATCAACGGTTGTTTTGGTCCATAACCCTATTTCCATAATAAACACCATGATGAGTCTACCCGTTATAACTCAAGCAGATGCGTTCAACATCAAAAGAATGCATGACGTCATACAAGAGTGTCAGAATGGAATTGCGAACATCGGCGTAGACGTAGCGGCAACGGGAGCAACTTTTACCCACCTACTATCTCTAAAACTAGATGACAACACCTTTGACGAGTATTCAAAAGAGATTCAGGATCCAAGGGGGCTACCAGACATGGACGAGTTCCTAAACTTCCTTGAATCAAAATTCATGGCCTATGAAACCAAAACGAAGGTCAGGAAAGAACTTCCAAACAATCAAAAATCAACATCTAACTCAAAAGGGCAGCCAACATCTAATAAACAATCAAACAACAAGCCGAACTATGAAAACAACAAAACTTTAAACTTTCATAAATCGTACTTAGCAACAATGTCTAAAAAATGCCCACTTTGTGACGAAATTCATGTATTGATGCAATGTCCAAAGTTCAGTGACATGGATGTAAATCAACGAAAAAATGCAAAGAGTGCAACATGAATCAACATACGCTCTTGCACAACAACAACGGGGTCAAATCAACTGCAACAAATAAACACAATAACGCAACATCTCAACCCTTAACTTCCACCCAACAGAGTGCCAATCATCTCTCAAATGATGACATAGAGGTACCTACTACTAACTACAGTTCAAATGATGACATAGAGGTACCTACAACTGTAGTTAGTAGTACCTCTATGTCATCATTTGAGAGATGATTGGCACTCTGTTGGGTAGAAGTTAAGGGTTGAGATGTTGCGTTATTGTGTTTATTTGTTGCAGTTGATTTGACCTCGTTGTTGTTGTGCAAGAGCGTATGTTGATTCATGTTGCACTCTTTGCATTTTTTCGTTGATTTACATCCATGTCACTGAACTTTGGACATTGCATCAATACATGAATTTCGTCACAAAGTGGGAATTTTTTAGACATTGTTGCTAAGTACGATTTATGAAAGTTTAAAGTTTTGTTGTTTTCATAGTTCGGCTTGTTGTTTGATTGTTTATTAGATGTTGGCTGCCCTTTTGAGTTAGATGTTGATTTTTGATTGTTTGGAAGTTCTTTCCTGACCTTTGTTTTGGTTTCATAGGCCATGAATTTTGATTCAAGGAAGTTTAGGAACTCGTCCATGTCTGGTAGCCCCCTTGAATCCTGAATCTCTTTTGAATACTCGTCAAAGGTGTTGTCATCTAGTTTTAGAGATAGTAGGTGGGTAAAAGTTGCTCCCGTTGCCGCTACGTCTACGCCGATGTTCGCAATTCCATTCTGACACTCTTGTATGACGTCATGCATTCTTTTGATGTTGAACGCATCTGCTTGAGTTATAACGGGTAGACTCATCATGGTGTTTATTATGGTAATAGGGTTATGGACCAAAACAACCGTTGATGTGAATATAAATTGAATTTATTTCTTTTAATTGCACTAGAAAGTAATAACGTCCGTCCTGAACAAAGTTAACAGTGAGAATGGCGGGCGAGCGAATGCAAAGATGGAATGAATGTCTGATCGCATGTATGAGTGAACTTAAAAATGACAGGTATTTAGGGATGCTCACTTTAAACAATTTAAATTTCCATTTCATACTATATTAAATAAATTATCGTTTTAATTTATTAAAGCCCCCTCAAAAATTAATCAATAAATTTTACAGCTTTATAATAAAATATTTTTTTTTTTCATTTTACATAATATACCTATAGATCTCTATTAAACTTTCTAGTGCTGCCTTGGAGATGTGTACATAAATTATGGCCCAACATTTGTTGCTGAGGATTAGGAAAACCTAGGAAAACCTAATCAGACCATTGGGTTCTTGATTAATTGTAATTATTTACAAACTCATAATTATTTATATTAAAAAAAATTAGTTGTTTTCTTCTCTAAACAAAAAAAATAAACTCTTTTGTAACAACATTTTAACAGATATAAAAAAAACTCTTTCGTCAAGTACAACAAAAAAATAAACTCTGTTTATTGATTAGTACATTTAAAAAAGAAAATAAATCATTAATCATATTAATCCCATTTTCATTCTCATTTCTCGATAAGTAATTGCAGGTAACGGCTTTGTCAACGCATCTGCCAGTTGCTGATCAGATGGAATTATTGTAACTTAATCACACCCTTTTCTACTTGTTCCCTGGAAAAATGATATTTAATATCAATGTGTTTCGACCGTTTATGGTTAGTACTTGCGACTTGCAACATTTTGTTTTTATGCTAAAAACAACGATAATTGCAGTTACTGTCCCTACTAATATGTACATAATCACATACTGATGTACTATCACGTTCATATATGGAGGCATAGTCAATACAAAACGCAGAAAACAAGTCGCTTGCGGCCGCTCGTGTACTCACACATGGACACAAATGACGTATACCGCATACCCCACTACGCTTGTTGCTCTGATAACAAGCATAATTTCACGAGCCAAAGCATAAGCCTTGGTGGCGCAGCGAAAACACTGTCTGCCCGCTGTAGCAAGGCGCGGGTTCAAGCCCAACAGTCGCATAATAGCTACGAAGTATTGTTAGATATGTTTTGGTTTTCAAACATTTTTATAGTCATAGACCATACCATACAAAAATTGAATGCAATGAAGTTAGTTTAGATTCATTCGGTTCGGTGTTCATGAGCAACCTGTTTGTCATTGCTAGATCATAAGCGAAGGTGCTCGTGTGTTCTTACTGTATCGGCAGTTTACTGTGATTTCTTTTTTCGACATGCATACAAATACATATACAGGAGAGGCAGCGTATCGTTGCGCTGCACAGTATAGGATGTATATCCCAAATTGCTAATGAGACTGGTCTTACTGTGAGTATTATAATGTTTACTTAATATTTACACTGTTTTTAAATTAATAACTTATTTTGAGAACGTAAACGTGTCATCTAAATGGTTAGCTTCACTATTTTAATGCATTTTATTAGTGGTGCATAGTTTTTGTTCCTTATTATTTAATCTTGTTATTTTGGTTTTAGTGGAGGACCGTGCAATGTTGGGTGAATCGTTATGGAATGAAGGTAACGTGTAATCTCAGCCGCGCAGTGAACGCTCGCGACTTATCAATGAATCACAGCGTATGGTGCAAAAGTATGAAAATAATGGATTCATACGGAAGATAAATGGAGTTCATTGATTCTAAGGCTTAACAAGTTTAATTAAATATTGTTATATGTGAAATTGTGATATTTATCTATAACTTGTTGTTTTGTTATTATAAACTAAGTATCTACTGACTTTGTAGTGCAAGTTGAATTTAAATTTTTGTTGAGGTTTAGCTTCAATACTCTTTTCTTCACGAAAACGAATTCTTAAGCTTAATAAAACTGTAAGTGATAAAGTTGCAAGAAAAAAAATGTGATTTTGTTAGTAGGAAATAAAATTACCTAGTCGAATTTCATATTTGTTTTACTCAAATACTTTATCACTGACACAATAATGTAACATTATTATTATTAATGTAATATTATGTGTGAAAATAGTTGTTCATGCTTTAATAAACAAAAATAAAATACAAAAATAAACTACTCGGCTGGGAATAGAACCGTAACCCTTTCACCCTGCTAGGACAATGCTTATCCGCTGGACAATACTTAACGCTAGTAAGATCGACAAAATAAAGATACACTACGTCAAGCTTACATTACCGATTGTTTGATATTACTCAACAGCAGCGGTGAGTGGAGGACAGTGCAATGTTGGATGAATGCGTCCTACAAAAACTTCACCGAGGAGCCAAGAGATGTTGCTTAGCAAGAGGACGCTACAAGCTTGTGAGGAACATAGTCCCTATTGCAACGCGCTAAGTGGTTTAACTATGACTCCATTATTGAACGGCACTGTACATCAAGCATCCTATGACATTACAACAAGGAGCGTTGTATTTTTCATCTGAATTTAATGCCTCATAATTCAGTTTGCTTTCTAACGGTGTTCCTACAGGCTTGCAATCCTGCATGTTAAATTTATTTAAAACCGTTTGCTCAGCAGCAGCTGCGGCCCCGCATGCAGCAGCCGCACATGATGCTCAGAAGTAGCTGCGGCCCCGCGTGCAGCAGCCGCACGTGCTGCTCAGCAGCAGCTGCAGCAGCCGCGCCTGCTTGTGCTGGAACGCCAGGCGCGTGAGGCGGTGTGCGCCGTCTAGCAGGACGGGATGTTTTTCTCGTAATCGTAGGAGGACTTCTGAAGCCTGCCGTCGACGCGCATCACTCCGGCACCATCTATAAATGGACTGAGAGACATAATATTACTTTTAATCGCGAGGGGCTGCCCGCTCGATAGAGCCGAGTATTCCTTGGGAAATGTCTACATTTGAGCTTGTTTCGCTAGTGCTGAAAATGAATTATTGAGCTCGTCGACGGACAGGTACCCTATTGTACCCTATTACCCCTCCTGTTATCCCAAACGTTGACGAAGTTTACGACACCCGCGCCCGCGCCTTTGTTCCCAAGTTCGGTCGGCTATTGTTATACTGCGTACCGTTTGCATTTACATACTGTGACTTAAGCGATAGATCATATTGAAAAGTTCTTAGTTTTATCTAGCCTCTATAGAATAACTCGTGACTCACTAAACTATATCGCGACTAGTGCCTTTTGTACCCCATATAAAAATATCAGTGCATTCCGGTTCCACTCGGTAATACCTACGTCACGCATCGCGTGCGTCATCCACACATCCAGTGTAGTTGACAGTGAAACTTATTAACGACGACCAAGACACAGAAACTTGAGCTAAGAACACGCGCAACATCTTGAGGAAGGCGGAGAACCTGGTGAGCTCGTTCCATTGTAAAACATTTCTAGCCAAAAGGCCAAAAGGTATAATTTTTTTTCCAGCATCAACTCACAAGGCAATCCGTTCCAGCAGCCTTTTGGATGATTTTTTTTTCAGCATCAACTCACAAGGCGCCGATCTAACCGACATAATTATTATTGCAACTTGTAGGACCCGCAGCATACCGTTTAGTGTTCCTGACCGGCACACCATATTCTTAAACCTAGCTTAACAATCCGGATAGGTGGTTAACTCTTAACTTACCCTATCTACACCTTACTTTAGCTTGAAAATATAGGGTACTAGGGAAGTACGTAGGACGGCAGCTAGTGATTCACTCAATTAACACCTAAATAAAGGAGCTCGCCATAGAGAACTTAAGAATAAAATTTCAATACACTTTCATTTGCAATTTCACGCGCGTTGGACAGCACGACACCTAAATTAATTGAATATACACAGTAACACAAAATCACCCGTTGCGTCTCGCGATACAAGTTTAGGTCTCTTACGAAACGCTAAAACCAGGAATCCATTAGCATTATTGTGTGCTTCAAAGACATTACTATAATAAGCCACCTGACACACTTATAACATTATATAATATTATTCGCATAATAAATTTATCATATCTTACTGATATACCATATGAATCACTAATCACTTAGCCAATCGAAAAACACATCGCATAGGAATCGCTCAACTTGGGAAAAATACCAACCTTATTTTACTAAGTGCGTTTTTTTAATTTAAAATAATACCGACTAAAAGCAAGCAAACGACCGAAGAACCATTAGTTTGCCTAAGTTTTACAATAGGGTCTAAAGAAAAGGATAATAAAACAATAATAATTGGAGCCTGGTAAACGAAAGCTCATAAAGTTATATCCTGCTGTCTTTCAACTTGATGCGCCCGACAACTTTATAATTTTTAAAACTACTGAACAAAAGACTCCACAGTCATTCGGTCAACATCTGGCTGACAGCAACCACCCGAAAACTATGGCAAGCCAGAACAATACAACCTTTTTAGGGTTCCGTAGTAATCTACGAACCCTTATAGTTTCGCCATGTCCGTCTGTCCGTCTGTCCGTCTGTCCGTCTGTCCGTCTGTCCGCGGGTTTCCTAAGAAACCTTTGGTACTACAGAGCTGAAATTTTGCATGATCATAAATATTAACTACGCCGTCAGAACTGTAGAGTAAAATCTTAGAAAAAAAAATTTTTTTCGGGTGTCTCCCATAGACGTGAAAGGGCGATGAATTTTTTTTTTCTAGCCAATATCATTAAATGGGGTGTCATAGGACAGCTTTTTAAAAGACAGAAGGGGTTTACTAAGAACGTTTTTCGATTCAGCACTTTGTTTGCCTAATATAAATTTTTAAAGTGAAAATTTTTGTCAAACACAAGTGTCCCCCCCCTCTGCCAGCTAAACGGTTGATTCTAAAAATGTGGAAAAATTCATGGTGGTAGTGTATACAATGAAATTATAAGGAAAACTATCACACATAAGATGGCTTTTCAAGTTTGCGAGTAATAGTCGACCAAGTGCCAAACTTAGTTGGGATTAATAAGAATATATTTACTAATATTAGATCCTTGGTACTACAGAGCTGAAATTTGGCATGGTCATACATATTGATTGCGCCAACAGATTGATAAAATAAAATTTTGGAAAAAACAATTTTTCGGATGTTTCCCATACACGTGAAAGGGCAATGGTTTTTTTTTCTCGCCAATATCATCGAATGAGATGTCATAGGATAGATTTTTAAAAGATAGAAGGGGTTTACTAAGAACATTTTTCGATTCAGCATTCCCTTTGCGAAAAATTAATTTTTAAAGTGAAATTTTTTATTAAAAACAAGTGTCCCACACTACAAGCAAAACGATTGTTTTTAAAATGTGGAAAAATTCACGGTGATAGAATATACAACAAAGTTAAAAGGAAAACTATCACACATAAGTTGGCCCTTCAAGCTTGTGAGTAATAGTCGACCAAGTGCTAAACGTTGTTGGGATTAATAAGAATATATTCACTAATATTAAATCCTTGGTACTACAGAGCTAAAATTTGGCATGGTCATACATATTGATTGCCCTGACAGATCTACAAAATAAAATAGTGGAAAAAAAAAGTTTTTCGGGTGTTTCCCATACACGTGAAAGGGCGATGGATTTTTTTCTCGCCGATATCATCGAGTAGGTTATCATAGGATAGCTTTTTAAAAGATAGAAGGGGTTTACCATGAACGTTTTTCGATTCAGCAATCCGTTTGGGAAACATTAATTTTTATAATGAAAAAATTGTGGAATAATTCTCGAGGGTAGCATTTACGACGAAGTGTACCCCAATCCAAAATGGCTGCCATACAAGGTTTCACGCTAAAAGTGAGGCGAGCCGAAAGCCAAGTTGTAACATATTGACATTTCAGGTGTCGTTTAATAGGTTTGTGGGGGTGCTAATTACGAAAATGACATCAAAATTATACACGATCACCACGCGACCTACTTTAGCAGTAGCTCGATATTATTATATTATGTCTAACAATAATATTATCGCAAAAAACAAAAACAAAAAAAAAAAATTTAAAAAAAAAAACAAAAACGAAATTCGCGCTCGCTTCGCTCGCGCATTAAATACTTCCATTTCATTTTTTTTTTCTCGTTGATATCATCGAGTGAGATGTCATAGGACAGCTTTTTAAAAGATAGAAGAGGTTTACTAAGAACGTCTTTCGATTCAGCATTCCCTTTGCGAAAAAATAATTTTTAAAGTGAAAATTTTTATTAAAAACAAGTGTCCCACACTACAAGCAAAACGATTGTTTTTAAAATGTGGAAAAATTCACGGTGATAGAATATACAACAAAGTTAAAAGGAAAACTATCACACATAAGTTGGCCCTTCAAGCTTGTGAGTAATAGTCGACCAAGTGCCAAACGTTGTTAGGATTAATAAGAATATATTTACTAACTAGCTGACCCGGCCAACTTCGTAACGCCTTTTTTCCATATTTTCTCACCTTTTAAACCTTCCCTGGACTTCCACAAATATTTCAAGACTAAAATTAGCAAAATCGGTTCAGCCGTTCTCGAGTTTTAGCCAGACTAACGAACAACAATTCATTTTTATTTATATAGATATTAGATCCTTGATACTACAGAGCTAAAATTTGGCATGGTCGTAATATTGATTGCGCCGACAGATCTAAAAAATAAAATGGTGGAAAAAAATTGTTTTTCGGGTGTTTTCCATACACGTGAAAGCGCGAGGGATTTTTTTTCTCGCCGATATCATCGAGTGGGTTATCATAAGATAGCTTTTTTCAAGATAGATGGGGTTTACTACGAACGTTTTTCGATTCAGCAATCCGTTTGGGAAACATTAATTTTTATATAAATAAAATGTGGAATAATTTACAACGAAGTGTACACTAATCCAAAATGACCGCCATACAAGGTTCCACGCTTAAAGTGAGGCGAGCCGATAGCCAAGCTGTAACATATTGACATTTCAGGTGTCGTTTAATAGGTTTTTGGGGGTGCTAAGTTCGAAAATGATATCAAATTTATACAAGATCACCACGCGACCTGCTTTAGCAGCAGCTCGATATTATTATATTATCCCTAACAATAATATTATCGCAAAAAAAATAAAAAAAAAAAAAAAAAACTATTAAAAAAACAAAAAATTCGCGCTCGCTTCGCTCGCGCATTAAATACTTCCATTCTGTTATATTTAGACCAAAACTACAATTATTTCTGAAACTACAAACTTTTTAGTACATTTCTTTTTGATACTATAGTATTTGGGGATTTTAACATCGACTATGACAATATGCTCGTAGAATTAAGAAACCAGCTGCATATTTGAACCATGCTGCTACGGAACCCTACAATGCGCGTGGCCCGACACGCTCTTGGCCGGTTTTTTTTTAAACGCATCGAAAAAGACGGCAACTGCTTATACAGATCCATATGTAACCAGATAAATATTACGTTTTACCTAACGTTGACCACGCAATAATTAGGAAGGATCTAGCAACCTACGTGTCTGAAAACCGGCATGACCCACAAATAAAACTAGCACTACGTAATAACCTCACGGACACAACTCTTAGCATGGAACAATATATTAACCAACAATTCCAGGATGGATTCTGGGGAGGGGAAGATATACTAATAGCAGCTTCGGAATATTATAGGGCTAACGTCCATGTTTAAAACAAAAATCTATTGAAGCCACTCATTTATAAGCCCCGTGATGCACCAGTACCCGGATACATCTATTTACACTTCGGAAACAACCATTGCAGTAGCTTGATACCCACCGATCAAGGAGCTTTATCCAACTACGAAGATGAAAATGTTTATGATAGATCTAGTCCTGCAACAAACTCACACTTCCAAAATGAAAACGATGGAAAACTCTTTTTGCAATCCAATGAAACAATACCCGCCACGTTTGATAATCAATGTCACATTTCTACAGATTGCACCAGCCAGCGTCTAATTAAGTCATCACCGCAAACACAACACGATGTACTATCACGTTCATAAATGGAGGCATAGTTAATACAAAACGCACAAAACAAATCGCTTGCGGCTGCTCGTATACTCACACATGGACACAAATCAGTATACCGCATACCCCACTACGCTTGTTGCTCTGATAACAAGCATAATTTCACGACCCAAAGTATAAGCTTTGGTGGCGCAGCGGTAACACCGTCTGCCTGATGTAGCAAAGTGCGGGTTCGAGCCCAACTATCGCCTAATAGCTACGACGTTTTGTTAGATATGTTTTGGTTTAAAACATTTTTATAGTCATAGACCATACCATACAAAAATTGAATGTAATGAAGTTAGTTAAGATTCGTTCGGTTCGGTGTTCATGAGCAACCTGTTTGTCATTGCTAGATCATTAGCGAAGGTGCTCGTATATTCTTACCGTATCGACAGTTTACTGTGATTTCTTTTTTCGACATGCATATAAATACGGTAGGCGTAAAACGGGTTTCGGCGGTAGGCGTAAAATGATACATACGTGCTTTTTTTGCTCTCGTTTAAATCTTTATTTTAAAATAGTTTAAAATTACTTTTTTGTCACTATTGAAACATATTCATGCAATAGTTAAGTTTATTACCTATATACTTGCTGAGAAACAACTGTCCTCTGATAAAAACCAAAATCACACAATCACTTTACTGCAAGAGTCATAATGGTCACTGGAGGGGCCGTGGAAAAGGAAATAGGAGTACCTAGTTGATTGCTTCTTGGATTCAGCTCTTGAGATTGACGCGTAGCATTGCAGTCCAATGGCGGTCCAGGCCAGGGCACATTCACCTTTCACCACTATTCACCAAGTTTGAGTTATAATTTTCTTTGTTTGAGGAGGATGCGATAGAGTTTACGCGGGACGCGTGCCGGCAATTGATTTAAACAAGAGCGTTCAAAAACTTGGTCCAGGTAGACACGCGTTTGGAGAGATCCTGAATCGGGTGAGTCGCAGGAGCGTCAGTAGAAGGTTTGGTAATTAGTGAAACGGTTTTAGTTTCTAATAGATCTGAGCTATTGGAACCAACTTTAAAGGGTTGAATAGGCCATTCCTGGATAGGAGATGAAACCCATGGAGGAACGTGAAACCAGAGACTATGATTTAATAGTTGGTTGGGTGTAACGGGGCGCGAAATAATATCTGCCGGGTTTTCGTGATCACTGACATGATACCAATGTGAAGCGTGTAGTTTTGAATTTATTTCTGTAATTCTGTTAGCGACGAATGTGTGAAATTTGAATGAGTGAGAATGAATCCAAGTGAGTGTGACTGTTGAATCTGAGAATGCGAATATCTTATCAATTTTACAGCGTTTACTTATGACGTCATCAACTGCAGATAGAAGGTTTGCTAACAGTAAAGCGGCGCAGAGTTCCAGGCGAGCTAGTGGCATCTTTTTGAGTGGAGCGACGCGTGACTTTGAAGTGAGAAGATGAGTTGACCCTTTAGAGCCTTTACTCGAGCTAACTCGTATGTACACGGCGGCACCATAGCACCGCTCGCTTGCATCCGCGAAGCCTACGAGTGTGATGTGAGATGAGCGAGTGATGCCTACATGACGGGGCAGTTGCATGAGTTCTAAAGCGGGGAGTTCGCGGTAGAAGTTATTCCACTTAGCTGCGATTGCGGAAGGAACCTCAGAATCCCAATCGAGTTCTAATTTCCAGCATTCTTGAACGAGTAACTTCATGTAAGCGGTGACAGGACCTATGAGGCCGAGCGGATAGAATAAGCGAGCGGTGGCAGAGAGTATGTTGCGCTTAGTACAGTTTTGTGGATCAGAGTGAATTTTGTATAGAAAACAGTCTGTGTTAGGTTGCCAATGCATGCCTACTATCTTTGTATTAGCGTCGGGATCAAAGTTAACTATGTGAGTCTGTTTATGTGTGGCGGGAATCCTTTCCATGAGCTGAGGGCTACTCGACATCCATTTGACCAGGTTAAAACCTCCTGATCTAAACATAGCGACCATTTCTTTATATGTTCGTTCAGCCTGGTCCAAACCGTCAATGGAACAACAATAGTCGTCCATGTACATATGGTTTGTGGCTTCGTGAGCGGCTAGCGGGTACTTGTCGCGGCTGTCCGCGGCGAGCTGTCGAATAACTCTCATCGCAAGGTAGGGTGAGCTGGATACTCCAAATGAAACGCGGTTGAACTCGTATGTTTCAATCGGTTCACCCGAATGAAATCTGTACAGTATTCTTTGAAATGGGTGATGATTTGCGAAAAGTTTACATTGGAAATACATTTTCTCAATGTCACTAGTCATAGCGATCGCGAAAAGGCGTAAATTGATTAATAAATCGAAAATGTTGCTTTGTAAATTGGGACCAGTGTATAAAATATCGTTAAGCGATTTTCCTGTCGAAGTAGTGGCGCTGGCGTTGAGTACTATGCGTGTTTTGGAGGTCTGTTTCTCTGGGCGATACACGGCTCTGTGCGGTATGCAATAAGAACTGATATGGGTATCGGGGTTTTCTATTTTAGATAAGTAACCGTCATCGATATAACTTTGTAGCGTAGCGTTGTAATCTGAGCGTAAGTCAGGGTTAGAATCTAACTTCTTTTCTAAGTGAAGAAGGCGACGTTTCGCAGTTGAGTAAGAGTTTCCAAGTTCGGACGGGGGGTCCTTGAAAGGTAAATGCACGGTATAACGGCCCGATGCATCGCGTGAGTAAGTGGATTGAAATACTTGTTCACAGGTCTCATCCTCTGGACTCATGTGAGTTTTTGTAGGTACATTCTCCAACTCCCAGAAACGTTTCGTGAGAGAATCAAGTGAACAAAAGAACGACTTGTCATCCTGAATAGCGGAAGTAGAGCGGTGATTTTGCGATTGTAAACAAGCGGCCCTACCCATGGCTAGATAACCTTACGTACTCTGAACTGCGACAACACTAGAGGTTGGTGAGTACACGTTATCGCTTCCCAAAAGGAATGGGAACAGTTCATTGCCTATAAGACAGTCCACGGGTGCGGGAGAATCGAAAGTGTCATCTGCCAAAGGCAAGTAACGCAAGTGAGCGAGATGTGAAACATCAATAGGTGCGTTGGGTAAGTGATCGGTAATAGTGTCTATTACTCGAGCGGTAAGAGTGTAGGAGCTGCGTGAGTCATAGCGAGAGTGAATGGTAAGAGTAGTTACTCCGAGCGAGGCGCTCTCTGTCTGCCCTATGCCCTTTACGTTCGAAGAAGCGGGAATTATTTTCAAATTTAAGCGTTTGCAACAATCTACTCATGATCCGGAATCTAAAAAGACACGAATATTATTACGTTCGTTGCCCTTGTAAACGTATACTACAGCTTTAGGTAACAGAACTGTTGTATTTTGCACACTACTGTCATTAGAACCGGTCACTGAAAACGCTAAGTTGTTTGAATATGCGCGCGAACTCGCATCGGGAGTGCCCGAGTCGGAGCGCGGCGGCGGTGGCGCGAACGACACAGGCGGCGGCGGGCCGGCTGCGGGGGGAGCGGGCAGCGGAGCAAACACTGGATGCGCGGTAGCAGGGCGAGCGACGGGCACTTGCGGCGAGGGGGGCGCGGGGCGGCCGGCGATCAGCTGCGACTGAGCCGGCGACGCAGGCGCCGCGGCGGCGGCTGTCCGGTCGGTATTTACTGCCCTCGTGTTATAATTGTATATATATGTAAAAGGGTATGATGTTTGTTGTTACAAACACCACATAAGCGTTGAGATTTGCAAAACTTAAGATCTTGAAATCCTAAACAGTTTTTACAAAACTTATGTTGCGTAACAATGTTATTTCGAGTTTGCGGGTTTTGTTGTAGAAAGTATTCACATTTGTACAGTGGGTGAGAAGTGGAGTTATTGCAGATAATGCAAGGAGTTTGTTGTGATGAATTCGCGGGTGATTGAGGTAGTGAGTAGGTATTTTCGTTTACAACGTGTGAGTGAGTGGGTTTAGATTTGTTATTTTTTGTATTAGCGTTAGAGTTTTTGTTTAGGTTTTGAGAATTAGGTTTAGCGGGAAGTGCGTTTGGGCGTAATGTTTGTATTTTGTTTTGTTCTTTTAGAAATTGCGTGAATTGTGCGAATGTAGGTTTAGGTACATGTCTGTGTGATTGTTCGAATAAATTGAGTGTTTCTTTGTCGAGTTTACTTAGTGCGAGGTGTGTAATAATAAAATCTGATAAATCAGTGATATTAAGACGGCGTAAGGCAGCTTCAGCTGAGCAAAACTGATCAATGAATATTTCTAGCGATTGGTTAGGTTTAAGCTGCAACAGCTGATTTATATACATTGAGGCTTGGACGCGGGCGTCTTGGTATTTTTCTTTTAGCGATTCCCATATGATATTATAATTATCAGCGGTGGGTGTGACACCTGAGCAAACTAATAAAGCTTTACCCGAGAGGCAGCCCACCAGGTATTGCACCTTCTCGGCGTCAGTGAGGCGAGTGTTAGTGTGAATTAAGCTTTTGAAATTTTCGTAAAAAGTAGGCCATTTGCTAGGTGTGCCGTCAAAAGAAGCTAACTGTAGTGGTGGGAGTTTGCGAAGCAAAAAGTCGGAACCAGGCTTAGGTGTAGCGGGTTGAGTGGGAGTGACATCACTTTAGACTTGTTTAATAAAACAATAAAGTTCTTCGAAGGCGATTAAAGACTTGTAGTTCGGGTTTAGATCGACCTCATGTTCAATATAAGCGTATGCCAAAGCATCTAGTGTTTCAACAAAATCTGTTCTGATTTGGTCGATATTGCGAGCGCGAGCAAGAAACTTGACACAATCTGAGTTGTCGGAAACCTTTAGGCTAAGGTTGTA
The DNA here is from genome assembly GCA_949987775.1 of Aproaerema taeniolella. Classification (NCBI taxonomy): domain Eukaryota; kingdom Metazoa; phylum Arthropoda; class Insecta; order Lepidoptera; family Gelechiidae; genus Aproaerema; species Aproaerema taeniolella. Next base: position 27,569 of record CATLJT010000204.1, read on the forward strand.
AACATCCTGGCAAATCTCAAACAAAGCAGACCTTTTTGCTTCTAATGAAGTGATTTGAGAATGTTGTTTACCCTCTGCGTCTTTTCTAAGCATTTTACGAGGTTACAGACAAAGTGTACCTAATTAATTATAGTGATAAAACCATTAATATTTACGTAAATAACTACAAATGAATGCGAAATATACTAAAATGCGAATAGCCAATGGCGGCTGAGACGCGATAAGGTTATGGCGGAATGCAATTTTATTTTGTTTTAATTTAGCGTTTTTTTTTAATTTAGCGAGTGAAAATATAATTATTTATATGTAGCGTAATGAGTTAGGATGCGTGTGTGTATGCGTTGAGTAAATGTTACGAGTGATTAAGCGAGAATAGCGAGATGAGTGTAATTTACTGGCACGCGGTGTTAGCACAAAGATAGCGGTGAGGTTATGTTGTTTGAGCAGTGAAACTGTGAGGACGGTTTATCCGAGGGAGAAGGACCAAAAAACTTGGAGGGGCCGTGGAAAAGGAAATAGGAGTACCTAGTTGATTGCTTCTTGGATTCAGCTCTTGAGATTGACGCGTAGCATTGCAGTCCAATGGCGGTCCAGGCCAGGGCACATTCACCTTTCACCACTATTCACCAAGTTTGAGTTATAATTTTCTTTGTTTGAGGAGGATGCGATAGAGTTTACGCGGGACGCGTGCCGGCAATTGATTTTTGATGAGTTTTGATTATAGTTTTAGTTGCAATGAGCACGATAGCGGCGTTCAGTTCGGCTCACGGCGGACAATTGACGAATGACAGGTGGTAGCGGAAACGGATGAGATAGAATGGGAAGGATATAGGAAGACAAATGAGTATTTTGAATGTGTAGTGTTGCTAGTTTGTTTAATTAAGTGTAGATTTAGGGAAATTATTTTTATTGAAATTGAATGGATTAAATACTTAAAATTTATTATAAAGCGGCGCGTACAGTCACTATGGAGGCAATCACTGCACTTAAACAACAGATGGACGAGATGACAGCAATGTTTGAGAACAAGATGAGTCACTTCCAACAGTCCTTGGCACCCCCAACATCATCAAAATCACCTGGTCTAGCAACTGAATTCGCCGAGTTCAAATCTTTCATTTGCAAGGCAGTCCTCTGTTTAAAGCAGCAAATGGAAAGTGTTTTCAGTTTTTTGGACACCTATGAGATGAGGTCAAGGAAGAACGTCCTTCTTCTCCACGGTTTGGCTGAGTCGGATAAAGAAAATCCAGCTGAGCTCATTGTACAAGTTGCTCGTGAGAAGCTGCTACTTCAGGATATTTCCCCAGCGTCATTCGTCACATGCATCAGGTTAGGCAAAGACACCAGCAGGCCCCGGCCTATTCTGGTCAGATTCCTTGATGTTAGGCTACGTGACTTAGTATGGTCATCTAAGAAGAATTTGAAGGGGAGTGGACTTACTCTGTCTGAGTTTCTAACGAGTCCACGTCATGCGGTTTTTGTTGCGGCCCGAAAAAGGTTTGGCAAACAGCAATCTTGGACTTCGGATGGCCGAATCATCGTGGTATGTACGAAGGGCATTCGTCACAAGATTATGTCCATGGCCGAGCTTAATACAATTGATTCCCCGGCGCAGCGGACTACGGCTGACCAACAGGGGCGAACGACTAGGCCGCCCCGCGCAGTGCGTACAATCAAGCAGAAGTAGTTCGATGTTTACACCCATAACTCTCATCATGAACGCTTGTAAGTGCAGTGCAGTGCAACTGTCTGGTTAGACGAACAATAGTATTGTAAGTCAGTTCATTTTTTAGTTTATTCAAAGTACCGCTTAGTTCTACTATTTTTATTTCACATTTACAATTTCTCTTTTTCTTTTAAAATTGACAACTAACCTCTATTTTTGTTTTCAAAACATCACAATCACAATAGTGTCACTGTCAGTGTCAAGTGTCAGAATTCTGCGTTTCGTTTCACTTTTTTGTTCTTGTTTTTGGCATTGGCTTTCAAGTGTTTGGCAAAGTTGTTTTAAGGAATTTATTTTTTAGTTTTGTTATTTTTGATGCTTTTGTCTTTTTTAATGTTTTCTTGTGTTCTGAAACCTTGTGATCTTTTTTGCTTTGTTATATTCTTTGATTTTGGTCTGATTCATATGGATTATGTGCCCCAGCGAGTATTTGAGAGTCTAAGACCAACAAATTAGTTTAACATTTTACTTTATAGCATTACTTATTTATTTTTTAAATTATTATTTATTTATATTTGTAACTTTATTTAAACAACAACAATGTCTGATGTGCTTAATAGTAGCTCTGATAGTGAGTATTTCTCGTTCTGTTCATCATCTGCGGACAGCCTCCTTAGTGCTGAGAGTGATGTGGAGGACATGCCTTCCTTAGCCGAAAATCTTAACTGCATTTTCTCGTCACATTAGAAAAATTTCAACATCGTGCACATGAACGCGCAAAGCGTTGCATCCAGTTACTCTGATATGCTTACTGCTTTTTCAAATCCATTTATTCATGCTGTGCTAATATCTGAAACATTTCTTAAACCATCGCTGCCTTCAACACTTTACCAGCTGCCCGGTTTTAGACTTATTAGTAATGACCGCATCTATAAAACTACTGATTCGAATACTGGTGTTGCGAGGACGGTTGGCTGTGGTTCAGTAGGTATTTATATTCGCAACGAGATTCCTTGTCAGATAGTATCTCAATCGTCACCTGATCCTAACCGTCCTGAATACCTGTTCCTTGAAGTGACGTTACATAATAAAAAAATATTGTTCGGTGTTTTTTATAGCCCTAATCTTCGTATAGACTACTTTGACTCTTTAGAAACCGTACTTACCGACCTATGCCCAAATTATGAGCATACAATTCTGATGGGCGATTTCAACACTTGCCTTATCAAAGATGACCATCGCGCCAAAAAACTTTTATCACTGATAAACTCTCTTGATTTGCACTGCGTTCCCTCTGGCCCTACTCATTTCCCCCATAACGGACCACCGTCACTTCTTGACCTTAGTATTATTTCATCCCCTGATTTTTTAGCCACTCATGGCCAATTTGATGCGCCCGAATTTTCTAGACATAACTTGATAATATATATCCTACAAAATCAGGCCACCTAAACGTAGACACAAAATTCTTTGGCTCCGTAATTTCAAGGATGTTGACATGGCGGCGTTACAGCGAGACCTTTCTGCAGCTGACTGGGACTCGGTACTTCTTGCCCCTGATATTGATAGTGAGGTGGATGCTTTCAATAGGATTATACTACTTATCTACGACAAACATGCTCCTCTAAGACCAACTAGAGTAAAGCATTTTCCAGCCCCCTGGCTCACTGAAGATATCAGGCGCCTGATGACCAAACGCGTCAGGGCTCATATCAATTTCCGCAAAAACCCGTCTGACCACAACAAACGCATCTTTGTTGCTTTACGCACCAAATGCAATCGCCTCTGCAGGAACGCTAAGCGAGTACACGTTCACTCTTCTATTGATCGTTGCCCCCCAAACAAACTCTGGAACTTTTTGAAATCCTTAGGGATCGGCAAGCAGGTACCGGACGCGGGCAATGTGGATATTGATGCACTTAATGCGCATTTTTCGTGAAATACCATGGACCTTGACACCAAACGTAATACCCTTTTATTCCTTAATACATTAGTAAATCTTAATATCCCTTCCTTTCAGTTTGGCACCATTTCTCCTAACCAGATTATCAAAATCCTTGCCAAAATTAAAACCAAGGCTGTGGGTGATGACGGTATTGGGTTGAATATGCTACTACTAATCTCCTCTTCTATAGCACCATTTCTCTCCCATATCATCAATCACTCCTTGACCTCTGGCACATTTCCTTCCGTGTGGAAGCGAGCTCATGTCATTCCTCTTCCAAAAACTTCTAATCCCTAATCCTTTTCCCAATTTCGTCCAATCTCAATTCTACCCCTCCTCTCTAAGATAATTGAGCACTATGTTCATGATCGATTGTCTCACCATCTCATGTCTAATAGCCTCCAAAGTCCATACCAGTCGGGTTTCCGATCAGGACACAGCACCGTCACTGCCTTGGTTAAGGTTACTGACGATATCCGATGGAATATCGAAAATAAGGAACTGACGTGCATGGTGTTGCTCGATTTTAGCAGTGCTTTCAATACTATTGACTTCGATATACTGTTGGCAATGCTAAAGACTCTAAATCTCCCTCCTTTGGCCTTGTCCTGGTTTAGGTCCTATCTTTATAATAGGCGTCAGCTTGTGAAGATCCATGAACGGTTTTCCGACTGGTGTGACCTTAACTCTGGTGTCCCACAGGGTGGTGTTTTATCCCCAATCCTCTTCTCAATCTTCATATACAGTATATCTGCGTCCCTTTCCTCATCCTTTCATTTGTACGCCGACGACTTGCACATTTACACATCTGCTCCCTTGAACGACCTGGGGAATGCTTTCACTAGAATTAATTCGGACCTTGCCCTAATTTCTCGGTGGTCTCGGAAGTTCGGACTAGTAGTGAACGCGGCGAAGTCGCAGGCTATAGTGATTGGCAGTCAATCCTTTGTCTCCAGGCTTAAGGCTGTTGCGATTCCCCAAATTGTTTTCAATAATGAAGTCATTCCTCTCTCTTGCTCCGTTAAGAATTTGGGAGTTATCTTAGACGAGACTCTTTCTTAGGCTCCACATATTGAAAACATCAGTCGCAAAATACATATTTGGTTCTCTACACTCACTGCGACGCATGTAGAACTTTCTTCCCCTTGAGACAAGGGCTTTACTTGCTAGATCACTTCTTCTGCCGTTGATCGACTACGCTGACGTTGTCTATCTTGATGCCACCGAGGAATTGGTCAACAAACTGGAACGACTTCAGAATGTATGTGTCCGCTTTGTTTTCGGTCTACGAAAATTTGACCACGTATCGGAGTTCCGTACGAAGCTAAAATGGTTACCCATCCGCAAGCGCAGAGAGTTCCACATACTTTCCTTACTCTTCGTAGTTCTAAATTCTCCCTGTTCGCCAGTGTATCTGCGGGAAAGATTCCAGCATAGGTCTGAAATCAGTGGTGAGCGTCTGCGATCTGGTTTTAACCTTGCTCTCACTATCCCGCCAAACACTACACGTACATACAACAGGTCTTTTACAGTGCACGCGGCGAGGCTCTGGAATAGCATACCAGTATCTGTCCGTAAGTCCCCTTCAGTCGAAAGTTTTAAATTTAGGCTCAAAAAGCACTTTGGTTTCGATGCTGAAGCTCTTTGCTAACATTGTATTTTCTCGCATCTTATTGTTTATTTATTATATATATGTATAAACTTATATTATATATTTATATATTATATATGTACTATCACGTTCATAAATGGAGGCATAGTCAATACAAAACGCAGAAAACAAGTCGCTTGCGGCCGCTCGTGTACTCACACATAGACACAAATGACGTATACCGCATACCCCACTACGCTTGTTGCTCTGATAACAAGCATAATTTCACGAGCCAAAGCATAAGCCTTGGTGGCGCAGCGGAAACACAGTCTGCCTGCTGTAGCAAGGCGCGGGTTCGAGCCCAACTGTCGCCTAATAGCTACGAAGTTTTGTTAGATATGTTTTGGTTTTCAAACATTTTTATAGTCATAGACCAAACCATACAAAAATTGAATGCAATGAAGTTAGTTTAGATTCATTCGGTTCGGTGTTCATGAGCAACCTGTTTGTCATTGCTAGATCATAAGCGAAGGTGCTCGTGTGTTCTTACCGTATCGGCAGTTTACTGTGATTTCTTTTTTCGACATGCATACAAATACATAATAAGTTTGCAGGAAAGGCAGTGTATTGTTGCGCTGCACAATATAGGATATAATATATCCCAAATTGCTAATGAGACAGGTCTTACAGAGAGTATTCTAATGTTTACTTAATATTAAAACTGTTTTTAAATTTATAATTTATTTTGAGAACGTAAACATATCATCTAAATGATAAACTTAACTATTGTAATGCATTTTATTAGTGGTGCATAGTTTTTGTTCCTTATTATATTAATCTTGTTATTTTGGTTTTAGTGAAGGATAGGTGAATCATTACAGAATGAGGGTAACGTGTAATCTCGGCCGCGCAGTGGACGATCGCGAGTTATCAATGAATCAGCGTGTGGTGCAAATGTATAAAAATAATGGATTCATACGGAAGATAAATGGAGTTCATCGATTCTAAGGCTTAACAAGTTTAATTAAATATTGTTATGTGTAAAATTGTGATATTTATCTATAACTTATTCTTTTGTTATTATAAACTATATATCTACTGCCTTGTAGTGCAAGTTGAATATTAATTTTTGTTGAGGTTTAGCTTCAATACTCTTTTCTTCACGAAAACGAATTCTTAAGCTATAACCTTAATAAAACTGTAAGTGATCAAGTTGCAGAAAAAAAATTATTTTGTTAGTAGGAAATAAAATGACCTAGTCGAATTTCATATTTGTTTTATTCAAATACTTTATCACTGATACAATAATGTAACATTATTCATCATATCAGCCTATTGCAGTCCACTGCTGAACATAGGCCTCCCCCAAGGTGCGCCACTTTGCACGATCCTCCGTTGTTTTCATCCAGCCACTACCCGCTATCTTCTTTAGGTCATCTGACCATCTGGCTGGGGGGCGTCCTACACTACGTTTGCCAAGACGTGGTCTCCATTCGAGAACCTGTCTACTCCAACGCTCGTCGGTTCTGCGACAGACATGGCCAGCCCACTGCCACTTCAGCTTGCTACACTTTTGGATAATATCCATCACTCCGGTTTTCTGTCGGATGACCTCGTTTCGGATTCTATCCCTTAGCGAGATCCCGAGCATGGAGCGCTCCATTGCTCGCTGAGCGACGTGCAATCGGTGGGCCAACCTCACTGTCATGTTCCACGTTTCGGCTCCGTAGGTCATGACTGGTAGGACGCATTGATTAAAGACCTTGGTCTTTAGACACTGCGGGAGTGGCGACGAAAAGATATGACGCAGCTTTCCAAATGCTGCCCAGCCAAGCTGCACTCTTCTGGTGATTTCCCGCTCGAAGTTGTCTCTACCTAACTGCAACGCTTGCCCGAGGTATATGTATTCCTGAACAACATCGAGCGTAACACCGTCAACAGAGATCGGCCTGGACACGACATTATCATTGAACATGACCTTGGTCTTGTCCAAGTTCATCCCAAGGCCGACACGTCTCGAGGCAGCGTTAAGGCTGTGCAGCATTTCTATTATAAATGTAATATTATATGTGAAAATAGTTGTTATTGCTTTAATAAACAAAAATAAATTACAAAAAGAAATTACTCGGCTGGGATTAGATCCCGTGAACCTTTCTCCCTGCTAGGACAGTGCTTATCCGCTGGACCATACATAACGCTAGTAAGATCGACAAAATAAAGATACACTACGTCATGTTTTCATTACCGATTGTTTGATATGACTCAACAGCAGCGGTGAGTGGAGGACAGTGCAATGTCGGGTGAATGCGTCCTACAAAAACTTCACCGAGGAGCCAAGAGATGTCGCTTAGCAAAATTATGTTCTTAGAGGAGGCTACAAGCTTGTGTGCGTGAGAAATCGTTTGAACTATGTTCATAGGAACATAGTCCCTATTGCAACGCGCTAAGTGGTTTAACTATGACTCCATTAAAGAACGCCACTGTACATGTTTAATTTAATGTATTATTTGTATATTAATATATTATATTGTACTATTTTTGTACATTTAATGCTACCTGCCGACTACTCCTTCCTCTCAAACACTCAATGGGTTGACTGGAAGAAATCCTCTTGTGGGATAAGTCCGCCTTTGTACTGTTTTTCTTATATTGTGTCTTGTGTAACTTATGCTCATGTACAATAAAGAATAAATATATACATACATACAAATACATATAAGTTTGCAGGAAAGGCAGCGTATTGTTGCGCTGCACAATATAGGATATAATATATCCCAAATTGCTAATGAGACTGATCTTACTGTGAGTATCATAATGTTTATTTAATATAAACACTGTTTTTAAATTTATAATTTATTTTGAGAACGTAAACATGTCATCTAAATGGTTAGCTTAACTATTTTAATGCATTTTATTAGTGGTGCATAGTTTTTGTTCCTTATTATATTATTCTTGTTATTTTGGTTTTAGTGAAGGATGGGTGAATCATTACGGAATGAGGGTAACGTGTAATCTCGGCCGTGCAGTGGACGATCGCGAGTTATCAATGAATCAGTGTGTGGTGCAAATGTATGAAAATAATGGATTCATACGGAAGATAAATGGAGTTGATCGATTCTAAGGCTTAACAAGTTTAATTAAATATTGTTATGTGTAAAATTGTGATATTTATCTATAACTTATTCTTTTGTTATTATAAACTATACAGGGTGGAAAAAAAAGGCCGTGGTTGGAGGGAAAGTACCCTTAATATTTATGATGGCTTATTATGTAATGATTCATTACTATCTTAGATAGTAAGTTTAACAATAAAAAAATCATTTTTTCTTGGTCTTTTTTAGGGTTCCGTAGTAATCTACGAACCCTTATAGTTTCGCCATGTCCGTCTGTCCGTCTGTCCGCGGGTTTTCTAAGAAATCCTTAGTACTACAAAGCTGAAATTTGGCATGGTTATACATATTAATTACGCCGACAGAACTGTAGAGTAAAACCTTAGAAAAAAAAATTTTCGGGTGTCTGCCATAGACGTGAAAGGGCGATAATTTTTTTTTTCTCACCAATATCATCAAATAGGGTGTCATAGAATAGCTTTTTAAAAGATAGAAGGGGTTTACTAAGAACGTGTTTCGATTTAGCACTCTGTTTGCGAATCATAAATTTTTAAAGTGAAAATTTTTGTCAAACACAAGTGTCCCCCCCCTCTACCAGCTAAACGGTTGTTTCTAAAAATGTGGGAAAATTCACAGAGGTAGAATATGCGTCAAATTTAAAAGGAAAACTATAAAACATAAGTTGGCCCTTCAAGTTTGCGAGTAAGGGTAGACCAAGTGCCAAACATTGTTGGGATTAATAAGAATATATTTACTAATATTAGATCCTTGGTACTACAGAGCTGCAATTTGGCATGTTCATACATATTAATTGCGCCGACAAATAGAAAAAAATAAAATTTTGTAAAAAAAAAATTCGCGTGTTTCCCATACATGTGAAAGGGCGATGGTTTTTTTTTCTCGCCGATATCATCAAGTGGGATGTCATAGGATAGTTTTTTAAAAGATAGAAGGGGTTTACTACGAACGTTTTTCGATTCAGCAGTCCGTTTGCGAAAAATTAATTTTTAAAATGAAAAAAAAAATGTTAAATATTTCACGATCGTTTAGCATTTACGACGAAGTTCAGCCTAATCCAAAACAACTGCCATACAAAGTTCCACGCTAAAAGTGAGGCAAGGTCGAAAGCCAAGCTGTAACATATTGATATTTCATGTGTCGTTATAGGTTTTTGGAGGTGTTAATTACGAAAATGACATCAAAATAATACACAATCGCCACGCGACCTGCTCTTTAGCACCAGCTCGAAATTATTCCTAACAATACTTTTGTTGCTAAAATATTTTTTTTTTTTTAAGTCATAAAAAATTCGCGCTCGCTTCGCTCGCAGATTAAATACTTCCATTCTGTTGTATTTAGCCCAAAACCAAAGTTAGTGTCCCCCCCCCCCTCTACCAGCTAAACGGTTGTGTCTAAAAATGAGAAAAAATTATCGTTGGTAGAATATACAACGAAATTAAAAGAAAAACTATCACACATAAGTTGGCCTTTCAAGTTTGTGAGTGATAGTCGACCAAGTGCCAAACGTTTTTGGAATTAATAAGAATATATTTACAAGGTTCAATACTAAAAGTGAGGCGAGGTCGAAAGCTAAGCTGTAACATATTGACATTTTAGGAGTCGTTTAATAGGTTTTTGGTGGTGTTAATTACGAAAATGACATCAAAATTATTTTATCAGCAGGTCTATATTATTTCTAATAATATTGCCGCAAACAAAAAAAATTTTCGCTCGCTTCGCTCGCGAATTTTATAATTTCATTATGTTGTGTTTAGACCAAAACTAAAGTTATTTCTGAAACTACAAACTCTTTAATACATTTGTTTTTTATAATATAGTATTTGGAGATTTTAACATCGACTATGACTAGTGATGGAAGATACTCAGTCTTTAAAGGCTTTTAATAAAGACTCACCTTATTTTTGACGCCTCACGACTGATTTTAGTTCCCAACCTTTAGTCATAAGATTTGCTTTTGTAGTTGAAGTCTTTTAACGTAAAAAACTGAGCTGTTACTTAAACAGCTTAAAGGACTTAAAAGACTGGCGACTCATTATCTGGTAAGTCGACAGTCGTAAGGCATGTGTTGATAGAATGTAAATATCTCATTTTATCTCCTTGTCAAATGTTATCAAAATGTATTTAGTGGTTTAGGCGTGAATTATTCCTTTTGGTTGATAGGTTACAAAAGAAATATTTAATATCACACACAAACTGCGGTGCGATCCCTTTTAGATAAAAGAACTTGAGTCCTTTAAGTATTTTAGTATTTTGAAAACAACTCGAGTCGTTTCAGTTTTTAATTTTTTAATAAACTACTAAGTCTTATTAATAAAATCTAGAACTTTCCGTCTTAATTTTAGAGTCAAGTCCTGTAAGATGGAGGCGAGTCTTTTTAATAAGCCTTAAAAGACAGTCTCTTTCATCTCTAACTATGAGTAACGATAGTACACCCTTTTTAAATGAATACGTAATGTAAACAATTTTTATACAACCATTTGCATCCACGCGAGGTGGTTATTAAACAGATGATTTTTTTTTCCTTGTGGCGCAGGAATCTTTATTTCTCCTTTAGTTACCTTCTTTCTTTGTGACCTCGTTTTTATTAGACACTAGCTTTCCGCCCGGGACTTCGTTCCCGTGGCACTTTTTTAGTTTTTTCTTTCATAAGAACCTTCTCCTGACAATAAGGAACACAACAAAAAAAGAATCATCCAAATCGGTCCAGCCGTTCTCGAGTTTTGCGCTTACCAACAGATTTAGTTATTCATTTTTATATATAAGATTATTAGCAATTCAACCGTCCATATGCTCGTAGAATTAAGAAGCCAGCTGCAAATTTGAACCATGCTGCTACGGAACCCTACAATGTGCGTGTCCCGACACGCTCTTGGCCGTTTTTTTTTAATTTAAGATAGTATGTTGTTTCAAAGAAATTGATCCTTATGAATGACTCTTTCGGTTGGTATCATAAAATACAGGATGTTTTTTTTTCTTCACATTTCACCGGTTCGATTCCCAGCTCAAGCAGATGATTTTTCAAAAATCTTTAAATGCAGTTTTACTTATTTTTGAAAATAAAGGAATGTTTCCTGTCAGTAAAATTTGCCATCATAAATATTAAGGGTACTTTCCCTCAAACCACGGCCTTTTTTTTCCACCCTGTATATCTACTGCCTTGTAGTGCAAGTTGAATGTTAATTTTTGTTGAGGTTTAGCTTCAATACTCTTTTCTTCACGAAAATGAATTCTTAAGCTATAACCTTAATAAAACTGTAAGTGATCAAGTTGCAGTAAAAAAATGTGATTTTGTTTGTAGGAAATAAAATTACCTAGTCGAATTTTATATTTGTTTTATTCAAATACTTTATCACTGATACAATAATGTAATATTATTATTATTAATGTAATATTATGTGTGAAAATAGTTGTTAATGCTTTAATAAACAAAAAGAAATTACTCGGCTGAGATAAGAACCCGTGAACCTTTCTCCCTGCTAGGACAGTGCTTATCCGCTGGACCATACATAACGCTAGTAAGATCGACAAAATAAAGATACACTACGTCATGTTTACATTACCGATTGTTTGTTATGACTCAACAGCAGCGGTGAGTGGAGGACAGTGCAATGTCGGGTGAATGCGTCCTACAAAAACTTCACCGAGGAGCCAAGAGATGTCGCTTAACAAAATTATGTTCTTAGAGGAGGCTACAAGCTTGTGTGCGTGAGAAATCATTTGAATTATGTTCAGAGGAACATAGTCCCTATTGCAACGCGCTAAGTGGTTCAACTATGACTCCATTATTGAACGACACTGTACCTACCCCCTGTACAAATTTAAGAACCGGTACATGGAATGTAAGAGGCTGTTCTAAGCTAAAAGATAGACACCATATCGATCAAGAACTGTCTAATCGACAGATAATAATAGCGGGACTTCAAGAGACACACATGTAAACGTCCAAGGGAAAAAATGTGAATCGCCATTCTTATATCAAAAACGACTGAATATAAAATAATTTCAACCCATCGTAAAGGATGTAACACTCTAGCAGTGCACTTAAAGATTAAAATCGCTACAACCGACAGTCCAGTAGAACTTTCCATTATTACCACCTACGTCACTTCATCATCACGCTCGTGTTTGTCTCAAATTGGAATTTTGATTCACCAAAAATCTAAAAAAGCGTATCCAATTATAATGGGTGACTTCAACGCACATATAGGCATAAACGACTCTAAACAATGCACCTCTAAAAGAACCGGAGAAAACTTATACTACAAGCATAGCAACTTTAACAGCAACTTACTTTTAAGTTTTGTTGAACAACACGAGTTGAAACTTAGCAAGTTTGAATGTAACACCTTTAGAAATTCACCTAAAAATACAAAATGCTACAATTAACCATCCAATAAAACTTTTATCGTCACTTCTCACGTCCCAACATCATCAAGCACATGTCTATTCCAGATTGCTACTTTACTACACCGGAGACCTAAAACACCCTATCCAATTATAATAGGAGACTTTAACGCACACATAGGCATTAACTTTACAGAATAATGTAAAAGGACCGGGAACAACCTCTATCACAAAACAGCAATTTAAACGGTTATTTGCTTCTAAGCTTCTTACAACAGCACTATTAAAAACTAAGTAATACTTGGAGAAGGCCCTCGTGCTGGACTACTTTGTTTCGTGGAAACCAACATTCGCAAATTGATCATATTCTAACAAGTGTTAAGAAACCCGTATTTTTCAACTACATTGTAGGAGAAAAACCGGCCAAGAGCGTGTCGGGCCACGCGCATTGTAGGGTTCCGTAGCAGCATGGTTCAAATATGCAGCTGGTTTCTTAATTCTACGAGCATATTGTCAAAGTCGATGTTAAAATCCCCAAATACTATAGTATCAAAAAGAAATGTATTAAAAAGTTTGTAGTTTCAGAATTAATTGTAGTTTTGGTCTAAATATAACAGAATGGAAGTATTTAATGCGCGAGCGAAGCGAGCGCGAATTTTTTGTTTTTTTAATAGTTTTTTTTTTTTGCGATAATATTATTGTTAGGGATAATATAATAATATCGAGCTGCTGCTAAAGCAGGTCGCGTGGTGATCTTGTATAAATTTGATATCATTTTCGAACTTAGCACCCCCCAAAACCTATTAAACGACACCTGAAATGTCAATATGTTACAGCTTGGCTATCGGCTCGCCTCACTTTAAGCGTGGAACCTTGTATGGCGGTCATTTTGGATTAGTGTACACTTCGTTGTGAATTATTCCACATTTTATTTATATAAAAATTAATGTTTCCCAAACGGATTGCTGAATCGAAAAACGTTCGTAGTAAACCCCATCTATCTTGAAAAAAGCTATCTTATGATAACCCACTCGATGATATCGGCGAGAAAAAAAATCCCTCGCGCTTTCACGTGTATGGAAAACACCCGAAAAACAATTTTTTTCCACCATTTTATTTTTTAGATCTGTCGGCGCAATCAATATTACGACCATGCCAAATTTTAGCTCTGTAGTATCAAGGATCTAATATAAGTAAATATATTCTTATTAATCCTAACAACGTTTGGCACTTGGTCGACTATTACTCACAAGCTTGAAGGGCCAACTTATGTGTGATAGTTTTCCTTTTAACTTTGTTGTATATTCTATCACCGTGAATTTTTCCACATTTTAAAAACAATCGTTTTGCTTGTAGTGTGGGACACTTGTTTTTAATAAAAATTTTCACTTTAAAAATTATTTTTTCGCAAAGGGAATGCTGAATCGAAAGACGTTCTTAGTAAACCTCTTCTATCTTTTAAAAAGCTGTCCTATGACATCTCACTCGATGATATCAACGAGAAAAAAAAAATGAAATGGAAGTATTTAATACGCGAGCGAAGCGAGCGCGAATTTTGTTTTTGTTTTTTTTTTTTTATTTTTTTTTTGTTTTTGTTTTTTGCGATAATATTATTGTTAGGCATAATATAATAATATCGGGCTGCTGCTAAAGTAGGTCGCGTGGTGATCGCGTATAATTTTGATGTCATTTTCGTAATGAGCACCCCCACAAACCTGTTAAACGACACCTGAAATGTCAATATGTTACAGCTTGGCTTTCGGCTCGCCTCACTTTTAGCGTGGAACCTTGTATGGCAGCCATTTTGGATTGGGGTACACTTCGTCGTAAATGCTACCCTCGAGAATTATTCCACAATTTTTTCATTATAAAAATTAATGTTTCTCAAACGGATTGCTGAATCGAAAAACGTTCATAGTAAACCCCTTCTATCTTTTAAAAAGCTATCCTATGATAACCTACTCGATGATATCGGCGAGAAAAAAATCCATCGCCCTTTCACGTGTATGGGAAACACCCGAAAAACTTTTTTTTTTCCACCATTTTATTTTGTAGATCTGTCAGGGCAATCAATATGTATGACCATGCCAAATTTTAGCTCTATAGTACCAAGGATTTAATATTAGTAAATATATTCTTACTAATCCCAACTAAGTTTGGCACTTGGTCGACTATTACTCGCAAACTTGAAAAGCCATATTATGTGTGATAGTTTTCCTTATAATTTCATTGTATACACTACCACCATGAATTTTTTCACATTTTTAGAATCAACCGTTTAGCTGGCAGAGGGGGGGACACTTGTGTTTGACAAAAAATTTCACTTTAAAAATTTATATTAGGCAAACAAAGTGCTGAATCGAAAAACGTTCTTAGTAAACCCCTTCTGTCTTTTAAAGAGCTGTCCTATGACACCTCATTTAATAATATTGGCTAGAAAAAAAAATTCATCGCCCTTTCACGTCTATGGGAGACACCCGAAAAAAATTTTTTTTCTAAGATTTCACTCTACAGTTCTGACGGCGTAGTTAATATTTATGACCTTGCCAAATTTCAGCTCTGTAGTACCAAAGGTTTCTTAGGAAACCCGCGGACAGACGGACAGACGGACAGACGGACAGACGGACAGACGGACATGGCGAAACTATAAGGGTTCGTAGATTACTACGGAACCCTAAAAAGCTATCTTATGATAACCCACTCGATGATATCGGCGAGAAAAAAAATCCCTCGCGCTTTCACGTGTATGGAAAACACCCGAAAAACTTTTTTTTTTCCACTATTTTATTTTGTAAATCTGTCAGGGCAATCAATAAGTATGACCATGCCAAATTTTAGCTCTGTAGTATCAAGGATCTAATATTAGTAAATATATTCTTATTAATCCTAACAACGTTTGGCACTTGGTCGACTATTACTCACAAGCTTGAATAGTTTTCCTTTTAACTTTGTTGTATATTCTATCACCGTGAATTTTTCCACATTTTAAAAACAATCGTTTTGCTTGTAGTGTGGGACACTTGTTTTTAATAAAAAATTTCACTTTAAAAATTATTTTTTCGCAAAGGGAATGCTGAATCGAAAGACGTTCTTAGTAAACCTCTTCTATCTTTTAAAAAGCTGTCCTATGACATCTCACTCGATGATATCAACGAGAAAAAAAAATGAAATGGAAGTATTTAATACGCGAGCGAAGCGAGCGCGAATTTCGTTTTTGTTTTTTTTTTAAATTTTTTTTTTGTTTTTGTTTTTTGCGATAATATTATTGTTAGGCATAATATAATAATATCGAGCTGCTGCTAAAGTAGGTCGCGTGGTGATCGTGTATAATTTTGATGTCATTTTCGTAATTAGCACCCCCACAAACCTATTAAACGACACCTGAAATGTCAATATGTTACAGCCTGGCTTTCGGCTCGCCTCACTTTTAGCGTGGAACCTTGTATGGCGGCCATTTTGGATTGGGGTACACTTCGTCGTAAATGCTACCCTCGAGAATTATTCCACAATTTTTTCATTATAAAAATTAATGTTTCTCAAACGGATTGCTGAATCGAAAAACGTTCATGGTAAACCCCTTCTATCTTTTAAAAAGCTATCCTATGATAACCTACTCGATGATATCGGCGAGAAAAAAATCCATCGCCCTTTCACGTGTATGGGAAACACCCGAAAAACTTTTTTTTTCCACTATTTTATTTTGTAGATCTGTCAGGGCAATCAATATGTATGACCATGCCAAATTTTAGCTCTGTAGTACCAAGGATTTAATATTAGTGAATATATTCTTATTAATCCCAACAACGTTTAGCACTTGGTCGACTATTACTCACAAGCTTGAAGGGCCAACTTATGTGTGATAGTTTTCCTTTTGACTTTGTTGTATATTCTATCACCGTGAATTTTTCCACATTTTAAAAACAATCGTTTTGCTTGTAGTGTGGGACACTTGTTTTTAATAAAAAATTTCACTTTAAAAATTAATTTTTCGCAAAGGGAATGCTGAATCGAAAAATGTTCTTAGTAAAGCCCTTCTATCTTTTAAAAATCTATCCTATGACATCTCATTCGATGATATTGGCGAGAAAAAAAAACCATTGCCCTTTCACGTGTATGGGAAACATCCGAAAAATTGTTTTTTCCAAAATTTTATTTTTTCAATCTGTTGGCGAAATCAATATGTATGACCATGCCAAATTTCAGCTCTGTAGTACCAAGGATCTAATATTAGTAAATATATTCTTATTAATCCCAACTAAGTTTGGCACTTGGTCGACTATTACTCGCAAACTTGAAAAGCCATCTTATGTGTGATAGTTTTCCTTATAATTTCATTATATACACTACCACCATGAATTTTTTCACATTTTTAGAATCAACTGTTTAGCTGGCAGAGGGGGGGGACACTTGTGTTTGACAAAAATTTTCACTTTAAAAATTTATATTAGGCAAACAAAGTGCTGAATCGAAAAACGTTCTAAGTAAACCCCTTCTGTCTTTTAAAGAGCTGTCCTATGACATCCCATTTAATGATATTGGCTAGAAAAAAAAAATTCATCGCCCTTTCACGTCTATGGGAGACACCCGAAAAAAATTTTTTTTCTAAGATTTTACTCTACAATTCTGACGGCGTAGTTAATATTTATGACCATGCCAAATTTTAGCTCTGTAGTACCAAAGGTTTCTTAGGAAACCCGCGGACAGACGGACAGACGGACAGACGGACAGACGTACAGACGGACAGACGGACAGACGGACATGGCGAAACTAAAAGGGTTCGTAGATTACTACGGAACCCTAAAAAGGAAAACTAATAAACACAGATCACAAATTACTTTGGGGATCGATAGAAACCCCAGCTTTCTTACTTCAAACACCAAGATACTGCAATTAATATGGCATTTAACTATAAGAAATGCTACTAGGTATATGAACATTTACAAAGGGAATTTATACAACACAAATTCCAAAGACTGATAGCCAAAAAGATGAAAGTCTTACAAGAATCAAATACTTCCGCTCACACCCATTCAGACAAAAGAACTTTCCAATTGGAATGCTAGCTAGACTGATATCTACAACATACTCAAAGAAGCAGCTCAAGAACTACTGATGAAACCAACTCCGGGATCCCGCGAAAATTGCAAGTCTTATTTATAAGATGCCTACAATGACTTATGGGCTCAATGGGGCAACATTAACCAAGTGTAACCGATCGGGATTAAGAAAATACGAAAGACAAATTTTAAAGGAAATGCTCAATGTATCAAAAGACGCTACCTAGGTCGTTGCGTTTGCCTAGGATTCTAACCCTAAGGACCTAGAATCCTCGACGCAACGCCTAGATACCCTAAACTTGCACCTAGGATTTAGTGACTTAAACTCCTTAAAAATTTCCACGAAATACTACAAAGCAAAACAATAACGAAAATCATAAAAGTACGCAGAATTTTATACTACGGCCACATAAACAGACGCCGGAAACCACATCTTCTACGCTTATAATTATAAAAAATATAGGAGAAAAGTTGGACGTCCGATCTTCAATGTAGGGACTCCCTAAACTGAAATCGTATTGGAAAACGATTGCTGCAGATCGACAAAAAATAAAATTAGAAGCCGAATATATATACAATGTTACAGAAACGGACATAGAAACGAAACCCGAAGACTTAGGTATTCTTCTTCCAACCACACAATCAAGAATGAAAATAGTAAAATAGAAGATAAAACGAAGACACGTCGGTCGGAAGAAGAAACAATCCAGGACCATCGGTTACAGCAGCTCTATTTCCGCCCATTTATATATCACACACCAAGTATTGAATCTATCCTCCTTACATTGGCTCGATGCTCGTATTCTTGTCGACTCACCTTTCCTATCTACTCCACATCCTGCTGCAACAGCCCCATACAGTCACAGACTCTATCTTATGGTGCCCCGTCGACCATTGACCGCGGCGATAGACAGATCGACTGTACTAGTTGGTACGAATGTCGGATCACTCAATCCATTACATTTTTGAAATGTAGCATGAATAGTGGGATTAGTGCATTTGTGCCACAGTGGCCAGACCGAGGTGATTGTCGTCGTTGAGTCTTTGTGGCAGAACTGCTAGGCGGGGTGGCCATTGTAACGGTAACGGTAACGGTGCTTTAAATTATGTACGAATTGCAACACACACGCGAATGCGCGCTGTAATCTTGAGAAGCGTGAGAATCTATAAAATTCGACGACGGCATCGACGTGCGGCAAGTCGATGAGGATCTTCACTTCAGGTAAGTCATCATCAAATGATAAATTAACTACATTAGTAGAATAATTGTTTTTCTTTTCAGGTTTAATATTTTTCTTTTCAGGCTTAATATTTTTTATTATTTCATGTGAAAACAGGCCATTCCGACGTAAGCAGTTTTCATGCGAAAACAGGCCATTCCGACTCGTCGTTCAAAAGGAAAGCTGGGCTACACCACCACGGTTGCAAATCAAGCAACTTTTCAGCTGTCACGCCACGATATATATGATCGGCGGGGTTAGAAGTGTAGGAACATGACGCCACGCGTGCAGGTTAATATTCTCACAGATTTCCACCACTTTATTGGCTACAAAGCTTTTGAGTTTGCTCGGGCTAGTCTTGAGCTATGCGAGCACCACGCTTGAGTCGCTCCAGTGATTACAACGGGAGACAGTGCATCGCAGAGAATCAAGAACGGACTTGGACAAGCTGGAAGCCAGAAGGGCACCAAGTAACTCGAGTTTAGGGATGGTGAGTGGAGGTTTGGTAGGTGCGACCCTGCTTTTGGCGCAAAGTAAATTGACGTGGACATTACCTTCATGATCAGTAGATCGAAGATAGACACATACGCCGTAGGCATGCATTGAGGCGTCGCAAAACAAGTAGAGCTCAATAGACGTTGGATCGTCGCATAAAACGCGTCTGGGAATTTGCATGGAGTACAGACAATGCAAGCTGGCTTGTAGTCGACGCCACAGGGAGCTCAGGTCCTGGGGGACGAGTTCGTCCCAGTCTAGCTTGCGGAGCCAGAGCTGCTGCATCAGCATCTTGAGTTGAATTGTGCAAGGAGATAGGAGCCCCATGTAGGGCTTCGTTTGAAGCCCTAACTAATGAATTTTATCTTTTCATTTCGCTTTTTGTTTACCATGGCATGTTTGGATAATGTTGTCACAGCTGTCTTGTCATCGTTCTGTCCTCGAATTATATGTCTTTGGTTTATGCCATCATTCTATGCTATGACATCATTCTATGTCGTTGGTCTTACATTAACCATTTTAACCATTGACATAGAATGATGCTTAGACTGGCCACTTACTTTTGTCAGTCTTTACTTTTTTTTTACATTGTGACTTCAGATTGGAAGTTGGGAAAAAACGGAGAGCTAAAGAAAATCACCTTTTCCGTCCTGGTGCTCTGAGTAGAGACTAACACCAGGGCCTTCTAATTTAAAGACCTCCCTAGGTCAGTGCTTGGCCCAGGGACTGGAAAGTTTACTATACCGTCTTGAATGTTTACCGTAAAATCAGTGTAAATCTCCTTACTAGCTTTATTCTAAATCTTCTAACTAAAGACTACCCTAATCTATTTAATATATACCGCGCCGCTACGCAATGGATTTTGCCTATATATTTTCCATCTACCTCGCCTCGCTAGTGGCAAATAGTTGACCGGATTTGGGGTCCCGTCAGGATTTTATTTGGAATTTAACCCGTGGAGATCACCCGCCCTGGACCTACGGCTTAATCAATATCGTTGACACACCTTTTTAACAATTTACTTATATCTAGTACTACGAGCCATAGTGTGGATAGGTTAACCCATTGGTCCCGATAAATTCCTCAGTGTTTTACCCTAGATCATCTTTTCTTTTTTCCTTCCTCTTCCACCTAGGTCGTTGCGTTTGCCTAGGATTCTAACCCTAAGGACCTAGAATCCTCGACGCAACGCCTAGATACCCTAAACGTGCACCTAGGATTTAGTGACTTAAACTCCTAAAGCCTAGGTGTAATCCGACACTACCCTTACACTATTCCTTACTCTTAACTCGTGGTATCCACTTAGGACACTAAATCCTAGGTGTAATACTACAGTTTGGCGCCCTTCTTTATGAACCTGCCCCCTCCTCTAAATTCTAAAACAGCACTTACTCAAGTGTATTTAAATTAAAACACTATTTAGGCACATTTCAATAATTTGTGTGGATTTACTACCTACGATTTACTACCTATGACTTACTACCTAAGATATACTACCTGCTTGTTACTACCTACTATTTACTACCTTCTATTAACTACCTACTATACTACCTACTACTAACTTACTTACTACTTTCTAAGTACTTACTTACTACTTAATTACATACTTAGTACTTACTTACTACTAGCACTATAACACTTATTCTATTACTTATTATTCTACTACACATTATTCCACTTATTCTATCTATTACTTATCTACTCTTATTCTCTACCTACACATATTTTACCTTACACAACTTTTTTTCATTTTGTTAAAGGACATTGTGAAAAAAGGTGTCTTTTTGGTATAAAGGACATGGTGCAAAAAACTAACATTTTGGTTAAAGGGACATTCTCGTACCTAAGTGAGTTACTCTAATTACACTATTGGCTCTAGACTTGTAATTCTTAGTTTAATATTGTAATAAGTATTTAGTTTAATATTTTAGATTTATAAACTTAGATTTTAGTGCTTATTGTAACTTAGTTTTAATGTTTATGTCGAACAAATTTTTAAATTGTTAATAATTTTTGACTATTTAATTTTAAAAAAGAACACCTTAATTTAAATAGACTAACTTGATATTTTAAAAAAATACCAACCTTTTAAATTAATTAAATCTTTAAATTGTTAATCATCTTTAACTGTACTATAATTTTTATCAAATGTAATTTTTTTTCTCCTAACTTTAATTTATGTAATCTTAATTCTACTGACAATTCTTTAATTTTACTGACTGTTCTTTAATTTTAACGACTGTTCTTTAATTCTAATGACTGTTTTTCTATTTTTCTGACTTATTCTACTATACTATAACTTAAACCTATTTTATTTTATTCCAACTTTCTTTGTAAATCTGCAATATGGCTCGTCGTATTGATTTCAATCTACTAAATAAAGCGGAAGCCGAATAAGAGGTTAAAATCCGTAATAAAGAACCGGTTCCTGCTGTGCCGCGTCTCCATCAACAATTGACACAACTTTCTCATATTTCTTCTGAAGAGATTGAATGTTCTCCACTACCCATTGCTGTTGATCTTGATCAATTTGGTTACTCCCTTAAGTGCGCTGAACTCAAGTTGGATCTAGGTAAGGAGCAATTCGTTCCAAAGATCCAAACTTATATAAATCATATTTTCTATGGGTTTCAGCGTATCAACATCGGCAGTTGTGACGATGACACATTTGGCCTTGGGAGACTTTATTCTCTACGTCAGCGACTTAAAGCGCTAGAAATCCAATTAAAATTTTTTTTTCAAGAGAGGAGGAGTTTCACCCTCTCTTCACGAACTCCCAACAGATGACTGCGTTCCCTCACCTAGGAACCAGCCTTCTAAGGATACTCCCCTTTATAATTTGCATTCTTACACTAAATCTTTAGGCGAATTGAGGAAATTTTCCTATTCCGGTAATTGTTGCCCTAAGTCTTTTTTGTTAAAATTGGAGGAATTTAAAACTTCTCGGGGTATTCCTAAGGAGTCATTAATTAAACATGCTTCGGAATTTCTTTCTAGTAACGCTCTTCATTGGCTCCGTTTTAAGCTTACTCGGAATCCAGCTTTGACTTGGTCCGACTTTTCAACCTCTTTAGTTCAGGACTTTAGCGAACACGATTGCGACTATAAAATTCTAACTGCAATTCGAAATAGTACTCAAGGCTCTTATGATAATATTTTTATTAACATTTCGTTGATGAATGGAATGTTTTTAAGACTGACTAAGAAATTGTCTGAGACAGATCAACTAGACATTCTTAAACGTAACATACGTCCCTGCTATTCTATCTATCTAGCCTTGGTTAACGTAAATTCTATCGATTCTCTTATCTCTACTTGTCGGAAATACGAGGAATTTATTGATAAGGATCGGAATTTTAAAGAACCAAAATCTGATTAAAATCCTCTGGTCTCAGAGTTTAATTATACACCTCCAGTTTCTTCTAAGCCCTCTACGTCTTTTAATGCTAATCCCTCTTCTTTTAACACTAATCCTTCTTCTTTTAAAACTAATTTCTCATCTTTTAAACCTAATTTCCAAAATAGGAAAGCGGTAAACGCTACTTTTTCACAATCTCCTAGCTCGATTAATAATATTCAACCTTCTGAGGTCACCTCACTTACTCCTATCTTGGATTCTACACCATCAACTAACGCTACTTATGTACCTTCTGCGTTTTATCTACATTGTCCTCGTTGTCGAACTAACGATCACTCTCTAAAAGCTTGCAAACAACCTAGGATACCCATTTGTTTCAAATGCGGTCTAAAAGGAGTAATTTTCCCTAATTGCCCTAAATGTAACCCTACCTATAATTCTAATTCAAAAAACTAGATTCTAACTTGAATCCTTAACCTAGTTTTGATAAAGCTGACTAGGATAAATGATTATTGACGATTAAAACCTTCTTAGGTTGCTATAGGATCTCTTTAGTTTTCTACAAGAACGAAAGTGATCACAACCGTCCTTTCTTAAAGGTTTCTATCAATAATAACTTATTTTCTGCGCTTCTCGACAGTGGCAGCTCTATCACTATCTTAGGCAATAATTCTCATTTTGAAATTTTAAAACTAGGTTTTGAGTTGTTCAAGTCAAACCCTATTACTGTCGCTACGGCAAATCGTCATGAAGTAAAATCTCTTGGTTACTTCGATCTTCTTATAACTTTTAAAGATCACTGCCATATCATTAGAGCCTACGTGTTCCCTGAAATGTTTCCATCTTTTATCTTAGGCATTGACTTTTGGAAAAAATTCTTATTATCTTTAACTAACAAATTTAACTCATGTTCTATTACTACGGGTCAGACTGATAAGGTCTTACCATATGATAATCTTAGTGACTCTCAAAAAGTTATTGCAGACAGTATTATTCAACGCTTTAAGGATATCTCCTTTGAAAGCAAGGGTGAACTTGGTCGCACTGATCTTATTACTCACCGGATTGATACCGGAGATGCTCTTCCGATCTAGCAAAAATGCTATAGACTCTCTCCTGAGAAACAAAAAGCCTTGATCGATGAGGTTGACAAGATGTTAGCCTGGAAAGTCATTAAAAAATGCGAAAGCCCTTGGCTTTCTCCTGTCCTTATCACGCCTAAGTCTAACGGTGAATGGCGTTTCTTTGTCGATAGCAGAAAACTCAATGCTATTACCCGTCGTGATGCCTACAGCCTTCCTTTCATAAATGAAATTTTGGACAACCTTAAGAATGCTAAATACCTTTCTAGCATAGACATTGCTAAAGCCTTCTGGGAAATCCCTTTGGATCCAGCTGATAGAGATAAATCTGCTTTCTATGTACCCGGTAGAGGAATGTATAGATTTGTTGTCATGCCCTTCGGACTTACAAACGCTCCAGCTACTCAGCAACGCTTGATGGACAGATTGTTCACTCCAGAGTTTGAAAACAAAGGATTCTGTTATTTAGATGACATTGTTGTCATAAGCGAGACCTTTGAGGAACATATCTCCCTTGTACTGAGAGAAGTTGAGAAATTTTCGATGGCTAAACTAACCATCAACTTTAAAAGAGCAAATTCTTTAGAAGCGAGCTTAAATATCTCGGTTACATCGTTGATTTTTTTACGAGCTGACCCCTCTATAATTAAAGCTATTCTAGACAATCCTGTTCCAACTTCTCGTAAGGAAGTTAGGAAATTTCTAGGAACTTATAGCTGGTTTCGACGCTTCATTCCTAACTTTAGTACTATCTCTGCCCCTGTTAATAAACTTACTTCTTCAGCTAAGAACGCTCCTAAGTTCGTCTGGGATGCTGAAGCAAACGCTGCCTTCCTTAAACTTAAAGAATGTTTTGTAACTACCCCAGTTCTAGTCTGCCCTGATTTTGACCTTCCTTTTGCTGTTTATTGCGACGCTTCTAACTTCGGTATTGGTGCTATGCTTACTCAAATCCGAAACGTTGAAGAAAATGTTATTGCTTATATGAGCAAATCTTTGAATAAACAAGAAAGGAACTATTCTACGACGGAACGTGAGACATTAGCATTTATCACGGCTCTTGAACACTGGCGTTGTTACTTAGACTCTGACAGTTTACAGTCTACTCTGACCACGCTGCCTTAAAATGGTTTACCAACCTTTCTTATCCTTCTGGAAAATTAGCCCGTTCGACTATTCGCTCATCTTGCTTCAATTTTATTCTTAAACACAAGAAAGGTAAGGATTATTTAGTTCCTGACCTTCTTTCTCGCTCTTAACCTCCAGACTTGAACTCTTTTTCTACTCTAGAATTTCAGGCTTGTCCAGTAACGGGCAACCCTATTTCAATTTTTTCTGAAGTAGAACATTACAACAGGTTACTTTTAGGTTATCAGAACAATCCTGACTGTTTTCCTAACTATACCCTCAAAGACGGTAAACTTTATCGTTGCATTCACTCTCCTTACTCTCTAAGTAATTACTTTATTTGGAAGGAAGTCCCTCCTCCCTCTTTAAGGCAATCTATCATCAAGGAAGCTCATGGTCCTCCTTCTAATCCACATCTTGGTATCTTTAAACCTACAAAAAACTGTGTTTAACCTACTATTGGCCTGGTATGTTCAAGCAAATAGCCAAGCTCATATCTTTATATAATGTGTGTTTAGCTTTTAAATACTCAAGTCACTCACCTAACGGTCCTATGGGAAAACCTAAAGTCTGTTCAAGGCCCTTCCAAACTATCTCTCTAGACTTGATGGGACCATTCCCTATGACTAGAGCACGCAATCAGTATATTTTGATTGTCAATTGCTTATTTACAAAATACACTCTTATCTTTGCATTTAAACGCGCTACCGCTTCTAATGTGATTGAAAAACTAGAGAATCTAGTATTTTTGGTTCATGGTGTTCCTCAATACATTCTTACTGATAATGGTGTACAATTTCAGTCTAATGAATTCCGTAACCTACTTAATAAATATAAGATCTCCTATCAAGGTCTTACTCCTTACTACTGTCCACAGGTCAATCCTACTGAAAGATATAATCGTACGATTGTCACGGCACTAGCTTCCCTAGTCAATGAAGATCATAGATCCTGGGATTTGCACTTGCCTAAAATCCAAGCTGCAATGAATAATGCTGTAAATGTCGTTACGGGTTTTTCTCCTGCCTTCCTAACTTTTGGTCGCGAGATCATCACTTGTGGGTCACTTTATACTCATGACTTTAACATTGATGAATTAACCTTCTTGCCACGTGACCTCTATGCCCATAATCTTGGACTCTTGTCCGCACTATTTGACAAGGTGGAAACAGCTCTACATATTTCTCACCAGAAGAACTCACTACGCTATGACTTACGTCATTCCTTCAAATAATATTCTGTTGGCGATACCGTTTGGCGCAAGAATTATGTTCAAAGTAACGCTGGTACCTACTTCAGCGCGAAATTAGCGCCTAGATACATTATGTGTAAAGTCGCACGTAAGTTTTCGCCTCTTGTTTATGTACTTAAAGATCCTAATGGTTCCCTATCTAAATGGCACATTAAGGACATCAAAGTATGAAATGCTACTTATGTAATACTTACTTCTTATGTAAATACTTACTCCTCTTTACACTTTACTTTTCCTCTTTTTCTTTCTTCGACTTCAATATTTGGCTTCGTTTGGCACTTTTTTGTTATTATTTCTTTTTGTTATCTCTTGGAGCGGTTGACAACTCCTTAAATAAGCCCTTGTCATATTCTTTTTTATCTCTTGGAGCGGTTGACAACTCCTTAAATAAGCCACTGTCATATCTTAACCCTCCACATTAGGCCCCTACTGCCTATGGTTGGGTTGGGTACTACTGTTTCTTATTTCTCCTCAGCAGGCTCCTACGCCCACTGATGGATGAGATGCTACTTCTACTTCTTCTCTTTAACCTACCACGTTAAGCCCGATTGGACTGCTTATCGTTAGTTTGGGTGTTTTTTTTCTGAAGTTTAGTATTCTTTCTCTACCTTCTTCCCTACTCTCGATTGGTTGCATACTAAACCTCCTTTCGTTAGAGAAGTTTTGTAGCTACAGAAACTAACTTCCTATTTTCTATTGGGTTTTCGCATAGAGTGGCTGACTACTCTTTAAATAAGCCTACAGTCCCGCCTCTTTATAGGCAAGAGCGGCTGACAACTCTATAAATAAGCCTATTTGTCATGTATATCATCTTTTGAAGCACTATCTCCGGAGTACGCGTCATTGAATATGAACCGTACCCCAACAAATGTTAGTGTGAAGTATGTTTGCTAATGAATATATGATAGTGTTATGTGAGTGGTTATGTTAGTGTGAAGTATGTTTGCTGATGCATATATGATAGTGTGACGTGAGTGGGAATTTTGCTTCCCAAAAATTTAACAAAAATTTTTTCTCTGAAGTCAAAAAATTTTCCGGGGTTGTTGGGGTAATGTAGGGCTTCGTTTGAAGCCCTAACTATTGAACTTTATCTTTTCGTTTCACTTTTTGTTTACCATGGCATGTTTGGATAATGTTGTCACAGCTGCCTTGTCATCGTTCTGTCCTCGAATTCTATGTCTTTGGTTTATTCCATCATTCTATGCTATGACTTCATTCTAAAATTTCTAATTACCTATCAGACAGACAGCCATGGGAATGAACTGCTCAGCTCTAGAGTTATTTCAGATTTAGTTAAAATTAGTAAATAAGAAAATTTGTAATGCGATTTAAAAGAGCAACCTCAGAGTTTCTTGCCTGTTCTTCTCTGAGGAAGACTGCACCTTTGCGAATAGGCGTAGAGTCAGTAGGATCAAAAGAACGAATGCGTATGTATGTATTTAAATCATTTAATGTATGGTTGTATAGTGACATCCTGAATGTTCTATAAAATAAAGATTTTTCTATTCTATTCTATGTCGTTGGTTTTACCTTAACCATTTTAACCATTGACATAGAATGATGCTTAGACTGGCCACTTAATTTTGTCAGTCTTTACTTTTTTTTACATTGGGACTTCAGATTTGAAGTTGTGAAAAAACGGGGAGCTGAAGAAAATCACCTTTTCCGTCCTGGTGCTCTGAGTAGAGAGTTAGTCTCCTTCTAATTTAAAGACCTCCCTGGGTCAGTGCTTGGCCCAGGGACTGGAAAGTTTACTATACCGTCTTGAATGTTTACCGTAAAATCAGTGTAAATCTCCTTACAAGCTATATTCTAAATCTTCTAACTAAAGACTACCCTAATCTATTTAATATATACCGCACCGCTACGCAGTGGATTTTTCTCCGCCGTAACAGAGATTCTTTTCAGCCTATATATTTTCCATCTTCCTCGCCTCGCTAGTGGCAAATAGTTGACCGGATTTGGGGTCCCGTCAGGATTTTATTTGGAATTTAACCCGTGGAGATCACCCGCCCTGGACCTACGGCTTAATCAATATCGTTGACACACCTTTTTAATAATTTACTTATATCTAGTACTACGAGCCATAGTGTGGATAGGTTAACCCATTGGTCCCGATAAATTCCTCAGTGTTTTACCCTAGATCATCTTTTCTTTTCACATTCCTCTTCCACCTAGGTCGTTGCGTTTGCCTAGGATTCTAACCCTAAGGACCTAGAATCCTCGACGCAACGCCTAGATACCCTAAACTTGCACCTAGGATTTAGTGACTTAAACTCCTAAAGCCTAGGTGTAATCCGACACTACCCTTACACTATTCCTTACTCTTAACTCGTGGTATCCACTTAGGACACTAAATCCTAGGTGTAATACTACAGTTTGGCGTCCTTCTTTATGAACCTGCTCTCCCTCTAAATTCTAAAACACCACTTACTCAAGTGTATTTAAATTAAAACACTATTTAGGCTCATTTCAATAATTTGTGTGGATTTACTACTACGATTTACTACCTATGACTTACTACTACCTGCTTGTTACTACCTTTTACATATTTTACCTTACACAACTTTTTTCATTTTGTAATTACACTATTGGCTCTAGACTTGTAATTCTTAGTTTAATATTGTAATAAGTACTTAGTTTAATATTTTAGATTTATAAACTTAGATTTTAGTGCTTATTGTAACTTAGTTTTAATGTTTATGTCGAACAAATTTTTAAATTGTTAACAATTTTTAATTATTTAATTTTAAAAAAGAACACCTTAATTTAAATAGACCAACTTGATATTAAAAAAAAATACCAAACTTTTAAATTAATAAAATCTTTAAATTGTAAATCATCTTTAACAATTTACCTTAAAACAATTTATATGTGATGTAAAAAAACACAACCTTTTAAATAATAACAAACTTAAACTGTACTATGGCAATACGGTTCATTTATGGAGTCGGAAAGTTCGACCATATATCCGAATTTAGGAGGAAACTCAAATGGTTACCCATTCGGCTGCGCCGTGACTCTCATATTCTGTGCTTACTTTTTAAAACACTGCGTGATTCACATGCTTCGGCTTATCTCAGGGAATAAAGGGACATTCTCGTACCTAAGTGACTGAGTGTCAATCCTACCAAGTCCCAGACCATTGTGATTGGCGGTAGTCAGTCAAACTCGACGTGACATCTTTTCCACCTGTTAAGTACAAAGATGTTAGCATTAGTTACTGTAAAACTGTCAAGAACTTAGGCGTTTTTTCGATGCGATGCTGTCATGGTCGAAGCAGGTGGGCGAAGTGAGTCGCAAAGTGTTTTCATCATTTATGTCATTGCGAAGGTTAGGAAACTTCCTTCCAATTCCTACTAAAATTGCGCTCGCTCAGGCTCTCCTTCTCCCGTCGCTCGACTGTGCAGATGTTGCGTATCTTGACTTGGCAGAGGAACGTCTCAATAAAATGGAACTACTGCAAAACATGGCAATACGGTTCATTTATGGAGTCAGAAAGTTCGACTATATATCCGAATTTAGGAGGAAACTCAAATGGTTACCCATTCGGCTGCGCCGTGACACTCATATTCTGTGCTTACTTTTTAAAACACTGCGTGATCCACATGCTTCGGCTGATCTCAGGGAACGCTTTGCGTTTTGCTCAGATGGCCGCGGGCGGGAACCGCGCAGTAACACAAGATACCTCATCGACCTGCCTGTTCATGAGACCAATTATTACACTAAATCGTTCACAGTGCACGGTGCATGCCTTTGGAATTCCTTGCCCAGTAGTATACGATCCACGCAAACCTTGGTCACTTTCAAAACAATGCTGAGGAGGCACTTTGATTCACTAGGCAATTATTAGTTTATTTATGGCTGTGTTTTTTCTTTTTTCAATTTTTCATAGAATCTCTTTTTATGTTCTCTCTGTAATGTTATGTTCAATGATGTTCATTGTATAATTTGGTATATATTTATATAGGTATATATTTATCATATACGTATTATATGTTTTATATGTATTGCAGCATTTCTGCTAGCGATCTTTTTTATGTTCTCTAATTCTTTCCGGTCTAGTTTTCTTTTTAATTCAATAGATTTCAAAATTTTAGAACTCGCTCCATTTTTGCATTTTGTTTGGGATTGAAGTTGTCATTTTGATTCGACAAAAAATTTTGGTAAAAGTGGACGAGTTTTCTAGTGTACTAGTCTGTTTTTTTTAATTGAAATGATGTTATTATCCTACTGACAACGTAAGATGTTTTTATATAAAAGCATATGAAATAATTTTTTCGGAATAATATTGGAAGTTTATTTATTTTATTATCAAAATGTAAGTTTTTCATTTTTCTTTTTTTTTTGTTCTCACACGCCTACTCTACCTTACCTACGCTATACAGTACACTTTTACAACATCTACTTCACGCTCAGACAAAAACTCTATCAGGCTGTTCTTGCAACAGTTACGAGAATCCTGGGTTTTATGGTTTAAATCAAATCTGGTTATCATTTGATCTGGGGGGATTACTTCACGACCTGCAAGGGGAATATATTCTTCTTGTATAGGTTACACTAGCTTGACATCCTTACTATTCTAAAATACTCATATATTTTAATTTTTCTTCGTTGCACTTTCGGGTATAGTGTCCTTTTAGGTATCCTAGTCCAATTTGGAATTTTTGTAGTTTCAGTGTTTAAGTAATGACCTAATGAAAGGCTGAGCAGCAGTTCTTCTTTGTGAAGTCCGTTAGACGAATTCCCTGGTTCCTAGAGCCTCTAACCAGTTCCAGCCGCTATTTTATAGTGGATATACCAGCGGCCCCAAGAAGACCTTTAGCTAAGTCTATTAGTACCATTCCCTAAATTTATTTATTTTTAACAAAAAGCCAATTATGTCAGCAATAGATTTATCTGTCAAATAGGTAGGATGTTTATTCGTTAACGAATTTAATATTATCTTCCTATTTGCTCCAGATAACAATTTATTATAGTTAGGCCACATGTTTCAATTTTATGTATGATATTGTTACTGTTCTAAATTAATCAGCACTTCTTTCCCAAACAAAATTTCCATACGTTACAAGGAGGGTACTTCAAGTCGAAATTTCGAAAATACTTAGCACTTAACTCGCATAAAAATTTATTTGCAATATATGACCACCTCACTTCTTCGCAAATTCGTGAGTATGGCTCACCGTCAAGATTGACTGAAAATTAGAATAACGAATATCGTTATCTTCCAGTGTTTCAGATCAAAACTTCCTTGTTGCTCAGATAGATACGGTAGACTCACTACAAAACCAGTGACGTGCTTCATATTTGGAAACGGGAGGTGTCAAGTCAATGAAACCATTCCAAACTTTGACGAATATATACTGGGTTTCTGTTTCAGGTCTCTGTACAACAAAGCCGAAGTGAGAAAACGTACAGGCATCCAAAACACAGTTTGATTCAGTTGTCGTAGCTTGCGCATCAAATAATTCTCTGGTTAAACTAAAGTAAATTCCTAAAGCTAACTTGTCTTTAGATCATAGGAATTGTAGAGAACTGAGAAAAGACATTGTATAAGAATATTTTTTTTCTTTGGCTCTCTTCCAGTCCTAATACTGCCCAGACGTTGAAGAAATTAATTGGCACTCGATATTGTCCATTAGGACTCTTGGCAATGATAATGACACATTATCACTAATACTCGGTTTTAATGCTACCAAATGCTACACTCAAGCGTCTAGGAGTTATATAACCTCAAAAAAATGTTTTCATACAATCCTATAGTAACTTTGAACTTATACATTCATAAGTATCTTTTACACCTAGAAATTTTTTTGAAGGAGAATAGGAGACCCATTTTTTATCTTCTGTGTACGTGAATAGTTTGAAAACGTGTTCTGCATTTCAACTACTTATTGGCGCAATACTTTTTTGCATAGAGAAAACCAAAAAAAAGCAAAAACTAACCTTGACTAAGACGTTTATTATATTTAATATATGCCGCACCAATTTATGCATGAGTATACCGCATTGTAACAAGAAGCCATTATCATATTAAATGAGCATCTCGCAACGTTTATTGCTTTAGCGATGCTTTTTTTGTTTTTTGTTATACAGAGCGCCGAGCTTAATAAATTAGTCTCGTCTGCAATAACGTTAGGTGACCACAAATTATTGCATTTTCTTTTTCAGGACAAATATTGGTAAAGATAAGGGGAAAGTTTGGTCAAACCAAATAAGCATGCCTTAAGCGCTTATGATATTAAAATCTATGCTAACGCCATCTTACACGTTCTGGTAGAAGTTGTAAGTCCTCACTAAACTGTGTTTATTATATTTTTAATACGCTTTTATTAGCTTCACTTGTATGTATGTTTGTATGTTTGTGGGTTTGTAACTCTCCTTTGCGCGACTGCTGCTCTCCTTGGCCCTGGTGGCTGATTTTGCTACCTTTTATTGGCGATAACCCTAATTCCCCGTTACGCGTTACTAGTCGGTAAGAAAACTATTATCAATAATTAAAATTTTTTATTATTAATAATATAGAGGGCAACAACAATTTATGCGGGAAATCGAAGCACTGTAACTAATAAATATAGTTCACAAAAATTAAAAAAATACGCTTTTAAAGAATATCAAACTAAAAAGTTGAAAATAAATTTAAAAATAAACTTAAAACAATAGTATATAAAAAAATACTAGTATAATTGAGGGACAAGCGTGGGGTGCTCAATATACGAAAATTATGGCAAAAAGCGCCCCACGCTTTTCCCTTAATTATACTAGTATTTTTTTATATACTATTGTTTTAAGTTTATTTTTAAAATTATTTTCAACTTTTTAGTTTGATATTCTTTAAAAGCGTGTTTTTTTAATTTTTTTAAAACTATATTTATTTATACATATGGCTGCCTGAGATGTAAATTTTTTAGATTCGACAGTACAAAACTTATTATTTTGTAATTAAACCAATAATTATTGAGTGGTGGTTTCTTGATCAGTTCGTTCCAATTTATTCGCGGTCCTATTGGAGTTAAATGTAAGCGCATTAGTTGTGTTTTTCGAAAGTTATCGAGATTACTAGTACAACGGTACACGAAATTTTACAACATTTTTTCTGAAAAATTGATTTTTTATCTAAATTTTGGGATTAATCAGGCATATATTGTTTTGAAAAATGACCATTAATGTTTTTTCATGATATGATAATAAAACCAACCTATTTTAACCACTATATTATTATTTATTTATATATAAACTCTAACAGAACCCAGTTTTCAATTTTTAGGCGACAGTAGAGCATACCTACGCTCACGCTTAAGGCATGCAATAAAATCTCAACAAACATAATTTCACTGTAAAGACTCCTCTTATTGTACATTAGTACTTTACCAAATAAAAAAGAGAAATAAAAAATTACCAAAAAAGCGACATAACTTTAAAAAAAAAATTAACGTACTTGGTGTGCGTGCTCAAATAATTTTTTCCTAATTGCAAAAATTTTAATTTTTCCACCGCATATTACATAGTGATGTGAAATGTAAAGATGCATTATTTTTTACACAACTTTTAAACACAAATAGTTTATGTGCTTAAAAATGTCCAAAAATCTCCAAAGTTATGGACATATTAGTCTATTTTTTACCGTCAAAAAAACTTTAGCTTTTCGCCAGTATATAAAGATCCACAATTTAATCTAGACTTTTCGTGTTTGAATTCACTTTGATAGAAATTAGTGTTATAGTGCTCACTTCGATCTCATTTATCTCCGTAAGTATTTTTTTTTGTTTTTACCATTATTTTATGTCTTTAAAATTTTAATAATCTAGATTTTCGCATTTGAGACGATATATTGATGATTTTTGATTGACAGATATCATCTAGAAAATGCGCAGCGCAAGACTGTTATTATGTCTTCTAGTCTGCACACTAATTTCAATCCTGGTCGAAGCAAGAATATCGGGTTTGGTAAGTTGAAATATGAGTATAATAACATTATCAAAACCGTGTCTTGCAGTAATATTGTCACATAATTTGATTTGCATGAGTTACAATGTGGATTTCATACCCTTAAGGTAAATTAATTTTATCACAGCTCCCTCAAGTTGTAATTTTAGGATTACTTTAAACCTAATGAACCTTTCTTTTAGCCCTTAGCTCCCGGGGTGTGGCTCAATGTATATAGAATAAGTGAAAAATGGAAGTTTGGTATAGACCGGGTAGCTCAATTGGTAGAGCAGCTGACATGTAATCGGAAGGTTCTGGGTTCGGATCCCAGCTCGAGCTATCCCGAATTTTTTCTCGCTTATTCTATAAACTCACATTGAGATGGTCCTTTCCTGCATGATACTTTCTCAATCCTTCTCCTTCCTTATCCTTGTTACGTGAAGAAGTGGAACGCTTCACGTAGTAAGTATCCGTAACTTCCCACTCTTTCCTACTTCTCAATATTAATTCCATTTTAAATTGCGGCCGGCCGGCGCCGGTTCTCTGTGAGCCACACCGTCCATCTTACGGTAAAGCATTTTTAAATACAATTAATATTGGGAAGTAGGAAAGAGTGGGAAGTTACGGATACTTACTACGTGAAGCGTTCCCCATCTTTAATCTAAACCCTATAGTATCGGTTTTATAATTCAATTTTTTTTTTTCAGTATAATTTTGAGACAAGGTGGACAAAGACAAGCTCAAAAAATGGTCTCAGTAAAACCTCGTTTCCCGGGAATTCTACCGCACCAGAAAATTATGATGAAAGTAAAAACGACCCTTATTTTTAAATTATTTTATTTTTCAAGCTGGAATAAAAGTATTATTTCCTGGTCTGTTTTGCAGGAAAAAACTTTCACTTTTATGATTTGAATTTCCAGATTCGATATTGAATAGTGTAGACAAATAGCATTTAAATGAAGTATTACAATGAATTTCATCAGTTTCGGATTAAAGCAAATAATAAAATCCCTGGATACTCATTTTTTACTATATTTCAATAATTATAACTATATTTCAATAATAATAATATTATAATGTGTCGTTTAATTTAAAAACTCAAACACATACTTAACAAATTTTTAGGCTATAATATTCATGTCATTGTTAAAAAATAGAGTAATAGTCAGTTTTTTTAATTCGAATAGGTTCCATCTGCGTGAAATATGTTGCGCATGTGCCGTACATATTCCACGTGTGCGCAATGCATGAAATATCTTTAAAAATAATTAAATATCATGATTATACTTAACAACATTGTTTAAGTAACTTAAACAATGAGTTTATTTAACAATACACTTTGTTCTATTACTAATAATAGAGTGATCTAATGCCCCGCATTATAATTGCAAACATGACTCAAATTAGTAGAAAACACTCTATATTAGCTACGATGCTATCAATAAATTACGTTTAGTTCTACAATAATTATAGCATTAATAATGAAAGCAATACAGAATTTCATGTAGCTTTTAACAGAATTTGTAGCTATGAAATAATAAAATAAATTGACTACAGAAAATTATTAAGCTAATGTTTCTAACTGGAAAATTTGCAATTAGACATGTTGAAGCGTTTTAGAATTAATATGCTACAATATGATTGAAAGTTTGCTGGTATTTTATGAGATATTTAAACACTAGCTGATGCCCGCAACTTCGTCTGCGTGTTGTATGTATTTTTATAGACTATTTGACACAACTACAGATACATGAATTGCCGTTTTTTATTGAAGCAACTATTTCGTTCATATTTTCGTTATATGAACGAATAGCAACTATTTCGTTCATATAAGGAAAAGCAATTTCTAAAAATATTTTTTATTTGAAAACTTGGATAACTATGTCATATACCTAAGGTTGATACTTAATACATTACTTTGGATCTGAAAACAAAGGTCAAACATAGTTGTTTCCTCTATCGCTTATATTTTCTATACCATTGTTACTGCTTTTGATAGATTAAGGTCCGTATTATAGAACGCGACCCAGACTCTGATCTATACTTAAGTAGCAGTCGTTTTTGTTTTTTTGATACTGAGAGAGATAGACAATCAACACTTAACATGAGACAGTGGTGCCTCTAAAACATCTTGTTGTCTTAACAATCCCACAAAAAGTGGTTAATTAATATTGTATTTCGCGTTTCTGTGAAAAACGTAAGGATTTTGTACTTATAAAAAATCAATTTTGATTAAATTAAAATATGTGGAGTAAAAAATTTACGAAAATTGTATGTTGGAAGACCTATTACTTAGGCAAGTACAATAAATGGCACACGAATTCCTTAGTGCTAATTACGGACTTATTTTTGATTTTCAGTGGAGTAGAAGTTTCTGAAACAGGTCACCTATGTCAGTATCTAAGACAACCCCCGTGCATTTGAGATTTCAGCTAGAACGCTGCTTTTATTGTGCTTTGCGATAATTATGTAAAAATGATTCAATAAAAAATTAAATTTAAGATAGAAATGACTAAGCTTTTCCCTTCAATGGACATTTGTAGAAATAAACAAAGGTGTCAGTGCTTGATCCAAACTAAAAAATTTATTAGAATAGTAATATTATAATATTTATCCATGGCTTATATACGCAATGCTACGCTTGATGTAAACTAACATCAAAAAATCAATAAATAGCCCTTATTTCATGTCAGAACATCAAAGCCATAGACCAAACCTATACATATAGACCATATTCATAGTGGTTTTAATAAAACAAATGTCAATTGTCAGTTTCTATTGAGTTTCCCGCCTTTAAAAATAAGAAATGCATCGAAAACACCGGCTGTACGGCCATAGATTCCTTTGCTTAAAAATAAAAATAAGCCGTTTTATTGTTTTCAAAAAGTGATATCCTGCCTGAAGATTTAATCATGTCATTTAGTTAGGGCCGAATTAAGATTTGAAGACTAAATACTTAATCAACTTCGTTCTTATTAACACTGTATTAAGTATTTAGTTTTGGTTCGTTAAAAAAGTGCAGAATAGCCGAACTAATCCTCGTTGGGGTAACATAAGTCACATAACTTTACATGTCATGAAAATTTAAAAAATGGCATATTGTTTATGAGTATATAATACGTTGTCTAAATTTTGCAATGCACGGACGGCCCCAACTCAGGTTACCACACGCGTGCACTCTGTGCTGTTGTGATAAGAGCGGTTTTGCAATGAAAATGGAGTAACCTGATGCGCTGGCCTCTGTACCAACAATGCTATGTTTTTGGTTGACAGCTGGCACATTCCAAATTTTTTGTTCAGTGCCAGTTCAGTGCCAGTTCAGCACAGAAGTTTTTGTTTTATTTTTTTATATTTGTGGGTCAGTTACAATAATTTTAATTTCTTCCGACTCACTTATATTCGACGATAGCTCTTAAAAATAACATCTTTCTAATTATAGAGCAGCACCCTTAGATTTTCTTTATAAAGTACTTTTTTAAAGGT
Organism: Aproaerema taeniolella; assembly: GCA_949987775.1. Classification (NCBI taxonomy): domain Eukaryota; kingdom Metazoa; phylum Arthropoda; class Insecta; order Lepidoptera; family Gelechiidae; genus Aproaerema; species Aproaerema taeniolella. The sequence goes on from CATLJT010000204.1 coordinate 65,247, forward strand.
GAATTTATGAAGTAAGAAAAAGTTTATTATTACCTACAAAGAAAACTCAATAAGTAGCATCATGGCAGAATACCAGCGCTGCAGTCTGGTACTGCAGCAATATGCTGAGTCAGCGCCAATTTGATTGGCATGATACAGATAACACGGTGTAAAATAGTTTTATAAAATTATTTGTTTCTGTTTCTTACTCTGTTTACTTCATTGTTTGCTTGCTGATTCATATTTATTTTGTTATTTGTCTGTTACTGTGTTGTGCTGTTTTATGTCAATTGAATAAAGTGTCAATCTATCTATCATAAAATCAATTAATTAGCACTTCACACTGTAACTTTCTGCACTAAAGTTTCCCTCGTATGGTTTGTTTGCCCAAACCGGAAATCGAACCCAGAAACCGTCGATTCACAGGCTGTGTAACTCTACTACTCAACCAAACTTCCGACAAAAAATTAAGAAAGGATCTTTTATACAAAATATCTCATAAATCTCAATCCGGTCCTTTTATCAAATGCTCCGTACCCATAGACATAGAAAAAATAAGTTATATATCAACACTGTCTAGGGATATTGCTTAATTTTTCAAACAAAAAGGTGTGTTTGAGAAGCTATAAAAGCATACTCGAGACACATGGAGGGATATAATTTTAAGATGAGCAAGTGTTAAACCTGAATTTTCAATTCTCGTCAATGAATTTTGTTTAAATTGTTTTTTTTTTAAACGTGACGTAAACGAAAACAAAAATGCACTTTTTTCTGCTTTTTGTATGAAAATGGTGGAATTAGCGCAATTTTTTTTTCATTTTAGTCACGTTTTCACAAATTTCAAGAAAAATTAAATTCATTGATAAAAAATTGAAAATTCATGTTTAGCACTTGCTCATCTGAAAATTATATCACTCCGTGTATCTCGAGTATGGTATTATAGCTTTTGAAACAGACCTCTTTTGTATGAAAAATCATGCAATATTGATGTGTATATTTTTCTATGTTTGGCGTAAATATACACATCAACACAGTCTAGGGATATTGCACGATTTTTCATGCAAAAGAGGCCTGTTTGAGAAGCTATAAAAGCATACTCGAGATACATGGAGGGCTATAATTTTCAGACGAGCAAGTGCTAAACTTGAATTTTCAATTCTAGTCAAAAAAATTTGTTTTACTTGAAATTTGTGAAAACGTGACGGAAACGAAAACGAAAATGCTCTTTTTGCCTGCTTTTTGTATGAAAATTGTCAAATTTACGCAATTTTTTTTTCATTTTCGTCACGTTTTCACAAATTTAAAGTAAAACAAAATTTATTGACTAAAATTGAAAATTTAAGTTTAGCACTTGCTCGTCTGAAAATTATAGCCCTGCATGTATGTGGAGTATGGTTTTATAGCTTCTCAAACAGGCCTCTTTTGTATGAAAAATCGTGCAATATCCCTAGGGATATTTACGGTCTAGACCGTGTTGATGTGTGTAATAGAAAGAACTTGAGAAACATTGTAAGTGCCTATTCCATTCAAGGGTTGCCCTTGATTTTGGTGGGATTCCATCAGATCCTGACTTGGTGACAATAAGACCACTTCTGGAGTATACTCTTTCGAACAAAAAAATAATAATTTTGAAAATCGGTCCAAATGGCGGAGAAATCGGTGAACATACATAAAATAAAGATATACAATGGATTAAGATTTCGTAGTTTTCCTTTCATTTAATTTACCAAGTTTGTTAGAAAGATTTCATCCTTGTAATTGACCCTAACGATCGACGCAATAAAAGTACAGGGTATTCTTACAGATTTTAGTCGGTTCGATTCCCGGTTGGGGCAAGCGAATTTTCGAAAATTCTTGAATGCAGTTTTATTTCTTTTCAAAAATAAAGGAATGTTTTCTTTAAGTACAATTTTCTATCTACAGTATTAAGAGTACTTTCCCTTCAGGTGGCATTACAAAATTCCACCCTGTATACAGTCGAACATAAAACCTCCTCCTTTTTGGAAGTCGGTTAAAAAGTAATTCAAGTGATACAGTGTATCCGCTCCGATCCAGCGGCAGTGCTTCTCGCCGCCATAGTTCTTCGTAAACAAAACACTATCTTACGGAGAATGAGAGAAGTAAAGAAATATAAATTGAAGACATAGCTAAGAAATACATATATTGAAGACCTGGCTGTATGGATGCAGATTCCTTTGCCTTTCTCGAAAGAGATAAATTTAAAAAACAACATGTCCTTTCTTTTAGCCCATGTATATGTCAAAAATACGTTGATCTCTATGGTATGAGTAAAATGTTCTGAAAAACACCTAGCTTTGAATTTTTTCAGGGGTTTTTGTTGTTGGTTTTATATTTACTGGCTAAATTTCGAGATTTTATGTAGCCTAAATGTTGACCGGGGATGTACCCCTATGCAAAATTTCATTTAAATCGGTCCAACAGTTACGGAGATTAGCCCGTGCAAACAGACAAACAGACAAACAGACAAACAGAGAAACAAAAAAATTTAAAAAAATCGGGATTTGTTTTATTTCTCTTCTTACATCCCCCTGACTCAGTTTTTAGCATTTTTTTTCTATGTACAGAAATTCGACCTCTACAGTTTTATTATATGTATAGATTATCGACTGATTTGAATAAAATTTACGCGTGTTATGAAAAATAATTAACATGATTTTGATTAATACATTAACAAATTCCATTAGTCAGGAATTACTATAATTTATTAGATATAGATGATCGGATCTAGACATTTTTTTTCACAGGTCCTGCGCTGAGCATCCTGTCCATAAAATGTCCTAAATCTAGATGCCTTTGAATATTCTCTAAAGCCTTCACATAATTATTATAATCTCTTTGAAAATCTTCATTATCTTTTAATGACGTGAATCTTCGTACCGAAACATCTTGTTGGAAGTTTCACAAGATCTACTTCCCAGGTAATTGCAGTATCGTTCTATCACTAGGGAACTTCTGTTTCCAAATTTTTTCGGACAACATGGTTTTGATGACAATTCACACTGGAAATAAAAACATGCTTATTAGATACAAGTGATTAAAATGAGACTATAGTTGTTACATATTAACTTAAGTCATGTCCGATCCCATGGCTAAGCGGTAAGACTCGGACTTGTATCAATTCAGTCAACTGCAGAGAAATTTTAAAACACAGTAAGGGACAAACATTAAATCCTAATCGATTTCATTAGAACCAAAAATGCTTAGAAATCGATTTTGAAAAAATTAGTGTAAAAAAACTCACTTTGCTCCACTCGGGAAGACATTCCACTGATTTTTCTGTTGGTTCGGTCACTACCATAGTTATGGTTATGACCGGAATCGCAATAAGTACTATCAATTCCCGCATTCTTAAATTGAAAATCCCCGAGCGGGCTTGGGAAGCTTTGAATCCCGAATGATACTAATACGAAGCTTCTGGCTTTATATATCGAATTCTCGAGGCCTAAATTATAGAAGCTATTATGGGTCAAAGTTTAACCTTTTGTTTGAACTGCGCCGTCTTTGTTCGGGGAGTAACCTGACAACGCCTTTGCCAATGTCAAAGCCCACACGGAAAGTAAATAATAATATTTAATAAGATGAACCCGGGGTGGCAGTTTGGTAAATATTATTAAGTATAACGTTAAAAAGTAATAAAGAACTATAGTAAATAAACTTTGACATATCAAATTCTACCATTTCAAACAGTAAAATCAGCCATCTTGAAATATACAATTTTACCAAAAAAAGTCATTTAACAATCAAAATTTCTGTCTTACCATCTGTAATGAGAAGGGATTACTTGTCATAATTATAGTAGTCTCACATAACTATTTTAAATGTATTGAACGAATTTTTACAACTAATCTAACGAAATCGGTCATCGCCCCCAACCAAGATTCGATCCGAGGTCTCTGCGCTAGGAAACACATAACTTAGTACAGTTATAAGCTAAAGACGTAAACAATGGCAGAGAACGTCTAAGTCCAATTTACAAGGCAAAAATCGCTGCGTTAAAGAATACTTATTACCCATATTACATTACGAGTTTTAGAATTTTAGCATGTGACAAAGTAACTATTAGAGTTTAAATGTTGAATTTTTACGTTTTGAATTTTTGATCATTAACATAGCGGTTTTTATTATTTAAAAGTAGATTTTTTTCAAGTGTAAACAAAAATAATTAGTGTTTGAATTATGAATATTATGAAATAATTATTCAAACCCTGATTTTACTATTTGAAATAGTATTTATTACTGATTAACTAATATTTAATATCAATCGATAAGTATTTTTTGTATCATTCCTTTTTTTCCTTATAGAATATTCTACAATGTTAGCCAATGACTCCCAGACTGATTTATGGTTTTCAATGTTTTGCTCAAACAATTTATGATTACAATGTGTTTCTTTCAACTATAAGATTCTGTTTCATGATATGTGAATAATGATTCTCAATGAGAACTAATCTAAAATGAACATGAATGAGGCTGACTTTATTTAAGGTCATTATTTTGCATGATAACTCAAATGAACAGCACTGACCACTGTTACATCAAGCAACGGAAACATATCATCACATCACCGATAGGTTATCAGCATCTTGTTTTCACAGAAAATGCTACTGGGTTTTTCACAACAGCAAAACAACAAACAAGTCGTCATACGAGGGTATATAAGACTGTTCCTTATAAGGGGACATCAGTGCTTTCTTAGCATTTGTGATGAACTAGTCTAAACTGTAAAAATTTGCTGCAAACTTTGAAAATGGTCCGTTTAATTCTTGTTTTAATTTCGATGGTTGCAGTGGTGTTAACTGAAGGAGGGTCTAATGAGTATCTTTCTGTTAATCACTTCGTAAGATAAATTAACATGCTGTTTTCATAAGTTCAGTTATGTTCATTTGATAGGGTAATTAATTGTGGATTTTTTTTTCAGTGTAGAAACCTCAACGAATGCTGCAACATTGAAAAATTAGTGGGTGGAAGAAAGAATATTGTTGAGGGAATCTGTGATATTTTAGACAGTGATAGGTGCCGAGCAATCGATGAGGTTCCAGTATTGAGGGAAATGATGGAAACAAATAAGAAACTCTTGAAAAATCATCCTACTTTTGATCATCCTTCGTTGGCCCGAAAATGAAAGTCGAAGTTATGATTTATTTATTTTTAAATGTAAAAATTGTATATAAATGTTAATAAATTATGTATCGTTTCTGTAAATACAACGTTATTATTTTAGACTTAATTGAACCTAAATCCCAATACTTTTGATCTTAGAATAGACAAAATATTAGATTTGTTTCAACACTCAACGGTCATCATCACAAAATGGCGCCTATGATTCATCACTAAATGGAGGCGATATATAGTCCGCTCACTTAATAAGAGATAAAATGACCGCCATTTGTAGTCAAGCTTATCATAGACGATATTATGTGATGAAAAAAGCTTACTTGCTCATCAAAATAATTGTCAAAATCTCAAATATTGTCTCTGACCTGGCCCATAACCTGTTAAAGTTAACAATGGATTTTTAGCGAAAAACTTGAGTTCATTTTTGTGCTGTATGCTTTTTACGGTAAATATATGACTTTCAAGTCATCTACACAGAACTACGAGTAACTTCTGAGTCATATACTGAATTAGATATTAACTCCCCTCCGTAAACAGAGATGGCAGCACTGAAACGAGCTGATAATAGTTGGTGTCAAATTCCTGTAACCTTATCGAAGTTTCCGCCCCTTCTTCCGCGGAATGATACTGAATTTTTAGTAGATTTCATTAAAATAGAACTATTGTTTTCGTCCTCATGACGCAACTCTTAATTAGTATACTACATACCTAGGGCAGTAAAATAAGGAAGGTCTCAGATCACATGTAATTGTCGTCCAAGGCGGAGTTGAGGTCGACAAACATGTGATCTGAGGCTTCTTTATTTACTGCCCGTGGAGTGTATACGATTTTTCTTATCAACGGAGCCGAAAAACGGGGACTTCTTCCCGCACAGCGGGACGAAAGTCGTCGCTTTCGGCCCGGAGTTGAGAAAAAATTTTTAAGCTATATTTCGACTTCATCAGTTTCGTGTTTCTCAACCTTTAACCTTATGGGCGGAATTTTCTTTGTTGATAAAAACTTGTCCACATTTGATTGAGTTGTATTAATTGTGGGTGGTACCTTTTGCAGTTAACAACAAGTTCCGTTAAGTGTCAATGTATTACATTGTCCTTATCAATTGTTTACAAGTTTCATAAACAAAGACCAGTACCAATTCAAACTATTTTTAAGTTATCATCACATTATGACGTTGTTCTGTCAGAATTGTTCATAATCGTTCGTGTAACTGTACTTTCCGGACGTATTTCAGAATTTTAATTTTAAATTTTAGTTCTTCATTAAAACTTGATTCATATTGATTCGTCAGTCGTCATCTGTACTCGGTGCCGAGTGGTCGCTGTGATAAGTGACGTACTTTTTGCATCTCTACCCTATAGCCTTATATTTTATACTTTTATTTTAACTCGAAAAGTTCTTTTTAGGGTTCCGTAGTAATCTACGAACCCTTATAGTTTCGCCATGTCCGTCTGTCCGTCTGTCCGCGGGTTTCCTAAGAAACCTTTGGTACTACAGAGCTGAAATTTTTCAAGGTCATAAATATTAACTACGCCGTCAGAACTGTAGAGTAAAATCTTAGAAAAAAAATTTTTTTCGGGTGTCTCCCATAGACGTGAAAGGGCGATGAATTTTTTTTTTCTAGCCAATATCATTAAATGGGGTGTCATAGGACAGCTTTTTAAAAGACAGAAGGGGTTTACTAAGAACGTTTTTCGATTCAGCACTTTGTTTGCCTAATATAAATTTTTAAAGTGAAAATTTTTGTCAAACACAAGTGTCCCCCCCCCCTGCCAGCTAAACGGTTGATTCTAAAAATGTGAAAAAATTCATGGTGGTAGTGTATACAATGAAATTATAAGGAAAACTATCACACATAAGATGGCTTTTCAAGTTTGCGAGTAATAGTCGACCAAGTGCCAAACTTAGTTGGGATTAATAAGAATATATTTACTAATATTAGATCCTTGGTACTACAGAGCTGAAATTTGGCATGGTCATACATATTGATTGCGCCAACAGATTGAAAAAATAAAATTTTGGAAAAAACAATTTTTCGGATGTTTCCCATACACGTGAAAGGGCAATGGTTTTTTTTTTCTCGCCAATATCATCGAATGAGATGTCATAGGATAGATTTTTAAAAGATAGAAGGGGTTTACTAAGAACATTTTTCGATTCAGCATTCCCTTTGCGAAAAATTAATTTTTAAATTGAATTTTTTTATTAAAAACAAGTGTCCCACACTACAAGCAAAACGATTGTTTTTAAAATGTGGAAAAATTCACGGTGATAGAATATACAACAAAGTTAAAAGGAAAACTATCACACATAAGTTGGCCCTTCAAGCTTGTGAGTAATAGTCGACCAAGTGCTAAACGTTGTTGGGATTAATAAGAATATATTCACTAATATTAAATCCTTGGTACTACAGAGCTAAAATTTGGCATGGTCATACATATTGATTGCCCTGACAGATCTACAAAATAAAATGGTGGAAAAAAAAAAGTTTTTCGGGTGTTTCCCATACACGTGAAAGGCGATGGATTTTTTTCTCGCCGATATCATCGAGTAGGTTATCATAGGATAGCTTTTTAAAAGATAGAACGGGTTTACCATGAACGTTTTTCGATTCAGCAATCCGTTTGAGAAACATTAATTTTTATAATGAAAAAATTGTGGAATAATTCTCGAGGGTAGCATTTACGACAAAGTGTACCCCAATCCAAAATGGCTGCCATACAAGGTTCCACGCTAAAAGTGAGGCGAGCCGAAAGCCAAGCTGTAACATATTGACATTTCAGGTGTCGTTTAATAGGTTTGTGGGGGTGCTAATTACGAAAATGACATCAAAATTATACACGATCACCACGCGACCTACTTTAGCAGCAGCTCGATATTATTATATTATGCCTAACAATAATATTATCGCAAAAAACAAAAACAAAAAAAAATTTAAAAAAAAAAAACAAAAAAAAAATTCGCGCTCGCTTCGCTCGCGCATTAAATACTTCCATTTCATTTTTTTTTCTCGTTGATATCATCGAGTGAGATGTCATAGGACAGCTTTTTAAAAGATAGAGGAGGTTTACTAAGAACGTCTTTCGATTCAGCATTCCCTTTGCGAAAAAATAATTTTTAAAGTGAAAATTTTTATTAAAAACAAGTGTCCCACACTACAAGCAAAACGATTGTTTTTAAAATGTGGAAAAATTCACGGTGATAGAATATACAACAAAGTTAAAAGGAAAACTATCACACATAAGTTGGCCCTTCAAGCTTGTGAGTAATAGTCGACCAAGTGCCAAACGTTGTTAGGATTAATAAGAATATATTTACTAATATTAGATCCTTGATACTACAGAGCTAAAATTTGGCATGGTCATACATATTGATTGCCCTGACAGATCTACAAAATAAAATAGTGGAAAAAAAAAGTTTTTCGGGTGTTTCCCATACACGTGAAAGTGCGAGGGATTTTTTTTCTCGCCGATATCATCGAGTGGGTTATCATAAGATAGCTTTTTTCAAGATAGATGGGGTTTACTACGAACGTTTTTCGATTCAGCAATCCGTTTGGGAAACATTAATTTTTATAAAAATAAAATGTGGAATAATTCACGACGAAGTGTACACTAATCCAAAATGACCGCCATACAATATTCCACGCTTAAAGTGAGGCGAGCCGATAGCCAAGCTGTAACATATTGACATTTCAGGTGTCGTTTAATAGGTTTTTGGGGGTGCTAAGTTCGAAAATGATATTAAATTTATACAAGATCACCACGCGACCTGCTTTAGCAGCAGCTCAATATTATTATTAAAAAAAACTATTAAAAAAACAAAAAATTCGCGCTCGCTTCGCTCGCGCATTAAATACTTCCATTCTGTTATATTTAGACCAAAACTACAATTATTTCTGAAACTACAAACTTTTTAATACATTTCTTTTTGATACTATAGTATTTGGGGATTTTAACATCGACTATGATTATATGCTCGTAGAATTAAGAAACCAGCTGCATATTTGAACCATGCTGCTACGGAACCCTACAATGCGCGTGGCCCGACACGCTCTTGGCCGGTTTTTTTTAAATTACTTTTGCCAAAAAAAAAAAAGAGAGAGAAAAGGAAAAAAACTATAAATATGAATTCGTGTCCAACATGTACTGTGAGTTTTGCTGATGGAGTGCGTTGTTGCAAGTGTGCTCTTGTGTACTGTTTCTCATGCGCTAATATCACAGAAGTGAACTATCGCAAGCTTGGCACTACACGCCAAGCCCAGCTCGCCTGCGGGAACTGCAAGTCCATCACCAGCAATACGGACACTGTGCTACAGGAGCTGCGCCAGGCAGTTCTGGCTGCTAACACCACCCTTCAGCAGTTGCCGGAACTAGTACAAGATGTCAAGGCACTAAAATCCAGTTTTAATAAATTTCAAGCATCCATAGGGAGTATTAAAGGTGATATCAAAGCACTTAATGAAAAATCCGACAATCTAGACTCACGAGTCGCAAAATTAGAGGATTACCCATCAAACTCCGAAGGTACCGCCGATTTCAATAAAAAACTAGCTGATCTGAGCGCCGAAATTAATGCTAAAGAACAATGGCTTCGCTTAAACAACGTGGAAATAAAGGGTATCCCGACCAAAAAGAACGAAAACCTGTACGATATTATCTGCGCCATTGGCAGGAAGATAGGTTCTCCCATTGGTCTGGAACAAATAAACTTTGTGTTAAGGGTACAGTCTCATCTAAAGGATAAACCGGTTATTGTCTGCTTCACGTCGCGCTATACCAGAGAAAACTTTCTAGCTTCAGCGAGACAGCTAAAAAATCTATGTGCGAATGATATAGGATTCACTGACAAACCCGGCCGTGTTTATGTGAATGACCACCTCACGCGAGCCAACAAGGAATTATTATTTTATTATTTTATTTATTATATTATATAAAGCTATTTATTATATTATATAAAGCTACAATACCACTGACTGACTGACTGGGTGACAGAATTGTTCTCCCAGATGGAGCGGCGGGAGGTGAAAACTTTGTATGGAGGGTGTGGAGAGGATGTTGCGGAGGGTACGGGAAAACCTCGAGATCCTCGGATCCACCTTCTCATCAGGTGGCGACTCACCTTCCCGGGCGAACCGTTGCAGATGGAGCGGTGGCGCTCGAACTAAGGTCGACCCACACCCTGGTCGAATTCTACCGGTGACGTCATTTTTTCGATTTTCGCAAAAACAAGATGGCCGCCATACAAAATGATTATTGCTGTATCTCCGGAACCGTTTGACATAAGTGGGGTGTGCTCGAACAAATGTTTTACAGGGGGGTAAGAGGCAGGTGGCTGTCAAATTTTTTTTTCAAGATGGCGGATCCAAGATGGCGGCCGGAAATGAAGTTGCTCCGATCCGGACGAAAATCGGTATCTAGGGGGTTTGGGGGACGAAGATTCCGAATATCGGGTAAGTTTTTCGATTCCACCATTTTCCAAGATGGCCGCCATACAAGGAGTGGTGAGGCGAGGCCGCAGGCCGAGCCGAACCACGACGCCACGCCGCGAGGCGAGGCCGTAGGCCGAGGCGAGCTGCGTAAAAGGCGAGGCCGAAGGCCGAGCTCCGCGCAGGGCGTAGCCCGGAGCGTCCCCCCCCAAATCCAAGATGGCCGCCATACAAGTTTAGATTCTAAAGGTGAGGCGAGGTCGAAGACCGAGCCGAACGCGCGAGACGAGGCCGAAGGCCGAGGCGAGCCGCGTATAGGGTGAGGCCGAAGGCCGAACTCCGCGTAGGGTGAAGCCCGGAGCGTCCCCCCCCCCAATCAAAGATGGCCGCCATACAAGTTTAGATTCTAAAAGTGAGGCGAGGTCGAAGACCGAGCCGAACGCGCGAGGCGAGGCCGAAGGCCGAGGCGAGCCGCGTATAGGGTGAGGCCGAAGGCCGAACTCCGCGTAGGGCGAAGCCCGGAGCGGCCCCCCCCCAATCAAAGATGGCCGCCATACAAGTTTAGATTCTAAAGGTGAGGCGAGGTCGAAGACCGAGCCGAACGCGCGAGGCGAGGCCGAAGGCCGAGGCGAGCCGCGTACAGGGTGAGGCCGAAGGCCGACTCCGCGTAGGGCGAAGCCCGGAGCGTCCCCCCCCCAATCAAAGATGGCCGCCATACAAGTTTAGATTCTAAAGGTGAGGCGAGGTCGAAGACCGAGCCGAACGCGCGAGGCGAGGCCGAAGGCCGAGGCGAGCCGCGTACAGGGTGAGGCCGAAGGCCGACTCCGCGTAGGGCGAAGCCCGGAGCGTCCCCCCCCCAATCAAAGATGGCCGCCATACAAGTTTAGATTTTTAAGGTGAGGCGAGGTCGCAGACCGAGCCGAACGCGCGAGCCGAGGCCGTAGGCCGAGGCGAGCTGCGTATAGGGCGAGGCCGAAGGCCGAGCTCCGCGTAGGGCGAAGCCCGAAGCGTCATCAAGCATATTACCAGCCGACCGCCATCATACCGACATGGGTGTCGTTTAATAGGTTTTCAGGGGTGCTGATTTCGAAAATGACATCCATTTTAAAATCCAAGATGGCGGACATGGATTTTTTGGAAAATACCGTCATGGGTGTCGTTTAATAGGTTTTCGGGGGTGCTGATTCCGAAAATGACATACGTTTTGAAATCCAAGATGGCGGACATACATTTTTTGAAAAATATCGTCATGGGTGTCGTTTAATAGGTTTTCGGGGGTGCTGATTCCGAAAATGACATACGTTTTGAAATCCAAGATGGCGGACATAAATTTTTTGCAAAATATTGTCATGGTTGTCGTTTAATAGGTTTTCAGGGGTGCTGATTAAGAAAATAACATCCATTTTTAAATCGAAAATGGCGGCCGTGAAAAACAAAAAAAAATTAAAACCTTTTTTGAAATTTATAAAGAAAGGCACATTCTCCTCGCGACCTGCTTTAGCAGGTCGCGCACCACGCGAAACCTAGTTATATTATATAAAGCTACAATACCACTCACTCACTGACTGGGTGACAGAATTGTTCTCCCAGATGGAGCGGCGGGAGGTGAAAACTTTGTATTGGGGGTGTGGAGAGGGTGAAGCGGAGGGTACGGGAAAACCTCGAGATCCTCGGATCCACCTTCTCATCAGGTGGCGACCCACCTTCCCGGGCGAACCGTTGCAGATGGAGCGGTGGCGCTCGAACTAAGGTCGACCCACACCCTGGTCGAATTCTACCGGTGACGTCATTTTTTCGATTTTCGCAAAAACAAGATGGCCGCCTAACAAAATGTTTATTGCTGTATCTCCGGATCCGTTTGACAAAAGTGGAGTGTGCTCAAACAAATGTTTTACAGGGGGGTGGGGGGCAGCTGGCTGTCAAATTTTTTTTTCAAGATGGCGGATCCAAGATGGCGGCCGGAAATGAAGTTGCTCCGATCCGGACGAAAATCGGTATCTGGGGGGTTTGGGGGACGAAGATTCCGAATATCGGGTCAGTTTTTCGATTCCACCATTTTCCAAGATGGCCGCCATACAAGGAGTGGTGAGGCGAGGCCGCAGGCCGAGCCGAACCACGACGCCACTCCGCGAGGCGAGGCCGTAGGCCGAGGCGAGCTGCGTAAAAGGCGAGGCCGAAGGCCGAGCTACGCGCAGGGCATAGCCCGGAGCGTCCCCCCCCAAATCCAAGATGGCCGCCATACAAGTTTAGATTCTAAAGGTGAGGCGAGGTCGAAGACCGAGCCGAACGCGCGAGACGAGGCCGAAGGCCGAGGCGAGCCGCGTATAGGGTGAGGCCGAAGGCCGAACTCCGCGTAGGGCGAAGCCCGGAGCGTCCCCCCCCCCAATCAAAGATGGCCGCCATACAAGTTTAGATTCTAAAGGTGAGGCGAGGTCGAAGACCGAGCCAAACGCGCGAGGCGAGGCCGAAGGCCGAGGCGAGCCGCGTATAGGGTGAGGCCGAAGGCCGAACTCCGCGTAGGGCGAAGCCCGGAGCGGCCCCCCCCCTCAATCAAAGATGGCCGCCATACAAGTTTAGATTCATAAGGTGAGGCGAGGTCGAAGACCGAGCCGAACACGCGAGGCGAGGCCGAAGGCCGAGGCGAGCCGCGTATAGGGTGAGGCCGAAGGCCGAACTCCGCGTAGGGCGAAGCCCGGAGCGGCCCCCCCCCTCAATCAAAGATGGCCGCCATACAAGTTCAGATTCATAAGGTGAGGCGAGGTCGCAGACCGAGCCGAACGCGCGAGCCGAGGCCGTAGGCCGAGGCGAGCTGCGTATAGGGCGAGGCCGAAGGCCGAGCTCCGCGTAGGGCGAAGCCCGAAGCGTCACCAAGCATATTACCAGCCGACCGCCATCATACCGACATGGGTGTCGTTTAATAGGTTTTCAGGGGTGCTGATTTCGAAAATGACATCCATTTTGAAATCCAAGATGGCAAACATGGATTTTTTGGAAAATACCGTCATGGGTGTCCTTTAATAGGTTTTCGGGGGTGCTGATTCCGAAAATGACATACGTTTTGAAATCCAAGATGGCGGACATAAATTTTTTGCAAAATATCGTCATGGGTGTCGTTTTTTGGGTATTCGGGGGTGCTGATTAAGAAAATAACATCCATTTTGAAATCCAACATGGCGGCCGTGAAAAACCAAAAAAAATTAAAAAGTTTCTTAAAATTTATAAAAAAAGGCACAACTGCCTCGCGACCTGCTTTAGCAGGTCGCGCACCACGCGAAACCTAGTTATATTATATAAAGCTGCAATACCACTCACTGACTGGGTGACAGAATTGTTCTCCCAGATGGAGCGGCGGGAGGTGAAAACTTTGTATGGGGGTTGTGGAGAGGGTGACGTGGTGGGTACGGGAAAACCTCAAGATCCTCGAATACACCTTCTCATCAGGTGGCGACCCACCTTCCCGGGCGAACCGTTGCAGATGGAGCGGTGGCGCTCGAACTAAGGTCGATCCACACCCTGGTCGAATTCTACCTGTGACGTCATTTTTTCGATTTTCGCAAAAACAAGATGGCCGCCATGCAAAATGATTATTGCTGTATCTCCGGAACCATTCGACATAAGTGGGATGTGCTCGAACAAATGTTTTACAGGGGGGTGAGGGGCAGGTGGCTGTCAAATTTTTTTTTCAAGATGGCGGATCCAAGATGGCGGCCGGAAATGAAGTTGCTCCGATCCGGACGAAAATCGGTATCTAGGGGGTTTGGGGGACGAAGATTACGAATATCGGGTAAGTTTTTCGATTCCACTATTTTCCAAGATGGCCGCCATACAAGGAGTGGTGAGGCGAGGCCGCAGGCCGAGCAAAACCATGACGCCACGCTGCGAGGCGAGGCCGTAGGCCGAGGCGAGCTAAGTAAAAGGCGAGGCCGAAGGCCGAGCTCCGCGCAGGGCGTAGCCCGGAGCGTCCCCCCCCAAATCCAGATGGCCGCCATACAAGTTTAGATTCTAAAGGTGAGGCGAGGTCGAAGACCGAGCCGAACGCGCGAGACGAGGCCGAAGGCCGAGGCGAGCCGCGTATACGGTGAGGCCGAAGGCCGAACTCCGCGTAGGGCGAAGCCCGGAGCGTCCCTCCCCCCAATCAAAGATGGCTGCCATACAAGTTTAGATGCTAAAAGTGAGGCGAGGCCGAAGGCCGAGGCGAGCCGCGTATAGGGTGAGGCCGAAGGCCGAACTCCGCGTAGGGCGAAGCCCGGAGCGGCCCCCCCCCAATCAAAGATGGCCGCCATACAAGTTTAGATTCTAAAGGTGAGGCGAGGTCGAAGACCGAGCCGAACGCGCGAGGCGAGGCCGAAGGCCGAGGCAAGCCGCGTATAGGGTGAGGCCGAAGGCCAAACTCCGCGTAGGGCGAAGCCCGGAGCGTCCCCCCCCCCAATCAAAGATGGCCGCCATACAAGTTTAGATTTTTAAGGTGAGGCGAGGTCGCAGATTATTAATTATTTACTTACTTAATAGATTCTTTACGCTGCTACCATGGTAATTTAAGTGAATTATATAAGTACTTACATTTCCAAGAAATAAATAGGTACCTAAGTAAGTATTTACTTATTTTATTACCTGTTTAGTTTGTCTTTGGCTATTGTTGCTCACAAAATAAAAATGACTTATAAGTTTTAGGCAAGTAAAATACAAATTTGGTTTATACAAAACCAATCCAATCTATGTTGTTAGGTCTGCTGTAAGAAATGTATTCCTATAAATAAGCCGTGCCTGTTGTGTCGTCTCCTCTTTGCAAATTTCTTTTATAAGTAGGTATGTTTAGTGTATGTACAAAAAACACTAAGTAAATAATACTTAAAATAAGTTTTTATTTTATTTTAGGTTAGGTGCCTATGGTGAAGTGAATTTTTTTTTAATTATATAGAAACATTTAAGTACCTAAGTATGTGTGTCGAAACTAAATTAGCGACTCATTAAGTAGGTTGGTAAGTATACATAATTACAATCTTCACACAATTCTTAACCTAAAAAATTTTTAGAGCAATTGTGTAATAAGTATAGGGAAGCATTTAGAAAGTAAAAGTATACTTTTCAGGTAAGTAAGTAGGTATAAACAAGAATTAGAATTTCTAACAAAATTTTGGCTTTTTCAACGCTAATTAAAAAGAGCATTACCTATTAAAGCATTAACTAATATTTTACTCGTTAGTAGTTAGGTACTCATAACTTGTTTAAAAAGACCACACTGCTTTCAAAAACTGATTCTGAAGACGAGCTTTACCATTGGGATACTTCTCTTCAGTAAGTATACATACCTATTTAAAACACGATTCTGGTCGTAGGTCATGTAGGTGTATGTTTATGGTCACTGAGAGTAGCCCATAGAAACATAAATAGCTACTATACAAGCTTACCGTTAGAGACTTCATTCCTATAGAAATTTGATAAGTGGCACTCTCTGTGTTACTTAGTCAATTAAATTCACTATTTAAATAATATTACAGCAGTTTTGTTATAATCCATCCAGTAAATTTTACTAAAAGGACTAACAAACATTTCTTCATCCCCACAAATTGAAGTAAGTACTTAAATGATCAAATTAAACAATATTATTTCAGGTAGGAAGCCTTTAATTTTTCTAATGCATTTGTTACTAAAGTCACAATCATAATGGGTCCACTTTGCCTTCCTTCACCATGCTTTCCAGTAAGTGGATGCTGCTCCAGACCGTATTACCTCAATGGCTATAATTTTTCTAATGCGTTTGTTACTAAAGTCACAATCATCATCGGTCCACTTTGCTCACTTTGTCTCCTTTCACCATGCTTTCCAGTATGTGGTCACTGCTCCTGACCATATCTACCTCAATGGCTATCACTTTTGTGAACAAGGTACTTAATTAAGTTTAAGTCTGCTGGTAACTCATTCATATACTTAGTTGGTTGTATAAGCGTTTCATGAATCTGTAAAACAAATTATTTGTTAGAATTACTCCATGTTGGGTTAATAATCTTTAAAAGCCAATTAATTGAAATAGATATAAACCCTCAACATTAAAACATTAATTCTATGTAACTGCCCCTTTTCCTTTGTCCGACTATAATAACTTTGGCAAGTTTGGATGAGCAGTGACTAATGATAACTTTAACCAATTATAATTACAATGAAATATAAAAATTTATTTTTATCTCTTGAGTAGTTAGTGACTTATTAATTAAATTAGGAAACAAATAAGATTTACCTTTGTCTCTAATAACACACAATCAAGCGACTATGACTTTCTAAACAGATCCGAGTATCAATCAATCAACTTTTATGTTTAGGGCTCTGTCTTTAAAGGTTAAGATAATGACCCAGCGACCAATGTCAAGGTTGGAAACTACAAGAGATTACGGTACAAACAATAAGCGGTACCTACGAGGATAAGATCGAGATAAGACTAGGGCAAATAGGGCAATGAGGAAAGAAGTTTTCCTTCGTTTCCAAAGTAAATTTAAAATCACAATAATAGATAGATGCACTATAGGCACGAACACGAGTGTATTTAAATAGGCAAAGAACTGAGCCGTACGTACAGCCATTTTTTTAAAATTATTTCATCATTACATATTTAAATATTTTATTTTCCTTAAAGAAAAATGTAGCTCTTACGCTGTTTTCATACCATATATTCATATAAATATATTTGCTTCATGTTTTGATCAATATGCTTTTCTGAGGATCAATATTTTATACAAAAGTTTTGGCTGTATCTTAGTGTTGACCTCTGCCTTATAATAATAAATGTTTAACAAAAACGGTGTTGCCAAAATAAGGCGAATGTTTACAATCTTAGCTAATTTTGTCAGTCAAAGGTAAACAAAAAAAATCACATTTTAAATTATAAAAAAGTGTATGAAAAATATGAGGAACTTAATCAAAGTACTTAAATTGAATCTAAAATAAGTGAAAATTATTAATACTGTATTAAGTCAGAAGCACATTTGATAGTTCGCTGGGATTTTTCCCGTAACAGCTTTTACTTATTTTCTCATTTACTTACATAGTGAACGTAGACAAAATAAACTGGTGGACAAAATAGCGTCCAATTAATAAATTCATATTACAGTAGTCCAGAAGTGAGCGTGCCGCGGCAGCGGACGGCGGAGTGCCAGAAACGACTTTGTTTGCGTTCAGCTCTTGTCGCAGTTTCGCGCAACCGTCCCATACGTAACTTTAAAATCTAAATTTCATTTAAAAATAATAATATCGGTTTCCACGCGGTGGGAATCATAAGGGGATAGTACCCTCTCCTATCCACCCCCTTCTTTCCTCCATAATCCACTCCGCGCGAACCAAAATATTAAAGAAATCTCTAATGTTCTTATCAAATTAATAAAAATTAAAATATGGACTGGTGAAGTCTCCAATATTAAGGAGATAGCCATTACGAGTTGTTATATGTCAAAGCCTCGTCCGTTAATCAACCAGGTATACTGCTGTGACAAACAGATTAAGAATACTGTTCCTTTTCGGTCAGATTTAAAACAATGGTTTTGTACAATAAATAAAATAAAATAAACAAAATTAAGAATGACTTACATATTTTTTTTTATATGGCAGGCGGTAACTTGTTTGACAACACGTTTCAATTATTGCTGTAAAACACAATAAAGACAATAAATAGAAAGTTACTTTATGATATGATACCTATCTGAATCTTTAAAAGGTCAGCATTGTTTCCATTGAGGCAAAATACTGTCCATTGTTGGCACTACGTGTACAGTTTTATTAGATTTATTTCGATAACTTATGGGTTTATAAACAATTTAGTTTATCAAATTCGGTTTTCGGTTTACTTTCGGTAATTTTGGCTACTTAATATCTTATGAAGCCAATAATGGTCCGGAAATCCTCATTTTTTGTTATGTAAATGATGTTAAATGTTAGATCCTTTTTTATGACAACTGTATGTAAAAAAGCATTGCGACAAAATCTATTTAATTTTTATTATTTTAGGACATTTTTGAGTTATTGATTTTGATTTAGCATGGTATGGTATTCCCATTTTTTTAAATTCATTTTCCTTTTGATGAAGCTTGGTAAGTACTGTGTTTTATTTCTATTTTATTAATAAATTTAGCAGTTTTTAATGTTTTTATGAATGTATTAAGTTATTGGTGATTATTATTATATGTGTAACATTTGTTTCTAAGTTTATTTGTTTTAGTTTGTGCATTTGTTACAGTTAGTAACGACCGTTACAAAGTAGCTATCATTTCAAAAAATCAGTAGCATCTTTTGTCTTTTTTTTGTTTTTAAATGTTGTGTTTCAATAATATTTAATGCAAACAGTGTTGATAAGTATTTGAAGTGATATTTACTAAAACGATTGTCATATTTATTTATTTATTTATTTATTTATTTAAACATGGAACATCATCAGTATCAAAAAACAAATTGGAACTAAAGTATAGATACATACAACCAATTACAGACGTTCGCTTATAGATTTACAGTAGTAATAATAAAGAAGGTATACTTAACTCTAAAATTCCGACAAGAAGCCTTAAATCATAATTTTATTCAATTTGATAGAAAATAGGTGCTGCCAATATTCACACCACCACGCCCAATCCCTCAATTAAACCAAGGGTGTTTTTATTTGGAACAGATGATCGCTGTGCTATCTCATTGTCTGAACGCCACTCAGTGAAAAAAAACTATTAATTATAAGGCGCTTGGCTGCCACAACACTAGTGCCAAACAAATCTATGTCGAAGGAGCACGACAGATCATTGAAACCACTACTCGCTCGGTACATGAAACTATTCTGTCTGTAGTTAGTACTGGCTGATGGAAGTGACAGTGGTATTTTACGACGAGGATGAGTTGATCGTGGAACATTTAAATTAATTTTTTCTAGGAGCTCCGAACAGTCAATGGAAGATGACGCTATTTTTAATAAAAATGAAATATCTGCGATATTACGGCGCATCTCAAGTGGTAAAAGATGAAACTGTCTACAGATTTCGAGATAACGACTAGAGCAGTATGGTACCTTCAATTTAAAACACAAATACTTCAGAAATTTTTGCTGTATACGCTCAATTCTAGTCCGATAAACAGCATATCTGGGGCTCCACACCTGCGACGCATATTCCAGAGTACTTCTAACATATGCACAATAAAGAATTTTAACCGTTTTAGCATGATTGAAGTCTCTAGTGCTACGCATCACAAATCCTAGGGCCCTAAATGACCTAGCCAATATGTTCTCAATATGATTATTGAATAATAACTTGGAATCATGGAAAACCCCCAAGTCACGAATTACAGTGTCTCTAGGTAGAAGTTGATCACCTATTTTATAATTATACAGAATATTATTCTTTTTTCGACTGAACGTGACTACGGAGCATTTTGAAGGATTCAAGTCGAGGTCATTCAAGGAACAGTAATCAACTAGCCTGTCTAGATCGCCCTGAAGCGCTTCAGCGGCATCTACTGATGAAACCCGTGAAAATATTTTCATGTCATCGGCGAAGCATAAAATTTTGGATGTACGTATACAAAGGCTAATGTCATTTATAAAGATAACAAACAAAAGTGGCCCCAAAAGCGATCCTTGAGGGACGCCACTGGGCACCTTAATCCAGCTTGAGACATAATTATTAACCACTACTGCTTGCGTTCTATTAGCAATATAAGATGCGAACCACCTTAGCAAGTCGCCCCTAATTCCTATGCATTCCAGCTTGTAAAGTAACCGTTTGTGGTTGATACGATCAAAGGCCTTGCTGTAGTCAGTGTAAATAGTATCCACTTGATGACCTTCATCCATAGATTCAGTTATATACTCATTAAAAATTGTTAAATTAGTAACGGTTGACTTGCAAGGGATAAATCCGTGTTGAAAACTATTCAAAGACTGCCGAATGCCAGTATAGACCTGGGAGTGCACAACCTTTTCAAATAATTTGGAAATAATACATAATTTAGAAATTGGTCTATAGTTGGAAATGTTGTTCCTAGACCCTTTTTTGTGGACAGGGGTTATATATGCTGATTTCCAGAGCTCTGGGACTTGACATTCTTCTAGTGATCTTCTGAACAACAAGGAAACCGGTAGAGACAGTGCCTCTGCACAATTAATTAATATCAGAGCCGGTAATTGATCTGGGCCTGCAGACTTATTAGGATCCAACTTAGTCAGTAACCGAAAGACAACACTCTCATCAACATCAATTCGTGAAAGATCAGAAACAACATCGGGAAAGGTGGAATTTGAGTAGTCACCACGAGTTGGTGAGTGAATATCTGGAATGAGAAAATTTGAGTTGAAGTACGCAGCAAAAGCATCACATATGGCATCACCGCTATTCAAGAGACTAAAAATAAGTAA
Organism: Aproaerema taeniolella; assembly: GCA_949987775.1. NCBI lineage: Eukaryota > Metazoa > Arthropoda > Insecta > Lepidoptera > Gelechiidae > Aproaerema > Aproaerema taeniolella. The sequence goes on from CATLJT010000204.1 coordinate 86,165, forward strand.
GACTAATTTTTAGTCTCTTGAATAGAGAATTATTTTTAGTCTTACTTACTGAGATATAGGTAAGTAAGACTAAAAATAACCCCTGAAAATTCCCAAGTAACTTAGTTACCGTTGGAATGATTGTTTTATGTTAAGTACGAGATTTCTGTGTAATATCTTAATTATTCTTAGTGCTTTATTTAGTTTTTCATTTAGAGTGGGTACTCTACGCTTAAAAACCGTGAAAGATTTATGAGGTCAAACCATTGTGAATAGGTAGGAGTGTGTTAGGTAGATACCTACCTATCTACCTTTTGCGACGCGGCGCGCCAACCACTTAAGTAGGTACCTCACAATCGGGTTGAATCATATTAATATTCTAACTAATAGGTATGCAAGTTTCTCCACAATGTTTCCTTCGCCGTAAAAGCGTCTTTTAAGTATAGTTGGTGAATGTGTCTTTGGAATATGTTTGTCTCAAGGTCATAATTAGGATTAGGAAGCAACTAGATATGTAGATTTATTACCATTTCTAAATGGAAACTTATAGATGTTTATTTGGAATGAAATAATATTTATTGAAAGTGCTACTTAAATGGAATATGAAGTAAAAAAGGAACAGATCAAAAAATTTACTAATGTTTAATAAATATACTTATTCTATAAAATGAATAAAAGAAAAAATTTTGCTTAACTTTATTTTGGTGTCCCTTCAAAAAACATACAAAACAGTATATCTAAATCTATTATTGTCAGCTAGGTACCATGGTGAACATCAGAATGACTGTATACCTATTCAAACTTAAACTTTTTACTTATTCTTATTCCTGTGATACCCCGCAGGGGTGCAGCAATTGTAGAGGGTACCTCTTTACATTAAATTACTTATAACTATTGATGCTTACATCTACATTCTGAGGTACACCCGTCATTCTGAGGTTCACCTACCGTGCTCCATCCCACAAATGGATCTGATAAGCAAAGCAGATGCAGCATAGTGCGATCAATTAGGATTGTATCTAGATGAATTATATTATTGTATATCACTCAATTTTATATATAACATGGGATGGGAGCAAGCAGCACGAAGAGAAGAAAGGATCCAGCACAAATTATAATTTGGGTAAAGTCATTCTGTCAATTCGGCTGAAATTTTTGAAAGGGATCCTTTTCTCCACCCTGTATCAAAAAAAAATCCCATTTCAGCCAAACTGACCGAACAGCAAAAATAAAGTATGTTTCCTTTCAGAAAAATTGACTTTCATCAACAAAATATGATGCGCAATAAGTAAGTATACTACGGGTGTGGCAATAAAACATGAACTCACTGTTAAACTTTATTTTAGGATAAAAAATAGAATGCGCTTATAGACAGTCAGACAATGGATTGATACAAATCGAGAAGTGCGAGTAAAAAGAGGGTGCCTCGATCTGACAATGTGGATACCAGTCCTTAGGCATATCATCTAACACTTCCCCTTACGGAAAAGGATATAATACAAAATCCCTACACTCTCTGTCAACCCCATAACTTAGAATAACTTATCATGAATTAAGTAACATAAAAATGAGTGAAACATTATGATTTCTCTTATCAGCCCATATAAGTCCCCACCGAGGGGCACAGGCCTCCCTTCGAAACACGGAAGGGATTTAGGCCATAGTCCACCACGCTGGCCCAATGCGGGTTGTTGGACACATAATGATTGTGATAACTAAAATCTATAATCTATTAAACAGTTCAAAAATACAACTTAAACTGAACAAATGGAGGTATTCATAGAAGAAATTTAAACAAAAAAAGACATGCTTAATTATCATTTGTTACATTCAATCCGTGTCTGAAAAACATATGCTTATTAAAAGACAATGCTTTCATAAGTATATCTGCTATCATTTCATCAGTTGGTAAGTATGATATACTAATACAACTATCAGAAACCAAATCCTTTATGAAATGGTAAAGCATTCTTTAGATTATGCCAAGAGCTTCTGTGCACTCTGATTTATCATTCAAAATTGTGCTTTGTAAAGGTGTGCCCATAAGATCTAACCAAAAGCTCCTGATAAATAAAATGTCTTAACATGCGTCGCTAATGGATAAATACTCTGCTTCAGTACTTGGCATAGCAATGCTGCGTTCTTTTCTACCCTCCCAATTTATAGTATTAGTTTATATTTTAACTATAAAACCTGTAAGTGATTTCTTGTCAATAGGGTCGTTCGCCCAATCAAGATTCAACCTTTTACATTTATAAAAAATCAATCCCAAGTCCACAGTACTTGACAAATAGCGGAGAACCCTCTTGGCAGCAACCCAGTGAGATCTAGTGTAGCAATTATTAAACTGACTTAATTCAAACGTAATATCAGGCCAAGTGCACACACTCAAACACATAAGAGAGCCTATGAATTCTATATAATAATTATTAATTTTCTATTAGTAAATTGTTTACAGTTTGATTCCATACCCGACTTGCTTGCTTCAGCCCATAGATGCTTTTCTGTAACAAACACGCCTTATTAGAATCCTGTGCATAGCCAAACCCGGTGGCTGTTCCATTAATATTTCTTTAAGATTTCCATGAAAAAAAGAATATACTTAAATAAAATTCGCATCGTGGAATGCCTAACTACGGGGGAGGAAGTGTCTTCATAATCCACTCCTGGTTATTGGCTCAATCCACGTGCTTTAAACCTATTTAAAAAAAATAAGCTTTTCCAGAAGAATCTATTTTCACCTTAAAATACTTGTTTTTGACTGTTTCAATTTTTGTAACTTCCAAACATTGGTTTTAAGTGATTGATATTCAATATCCATTGCTGCTTGCTAATGATATTTAGCTTGCCAAAGTTTCAATGTATGTGGTAGGTTCCATGAATGACGAGAGAAAAGAAAATTCATAATCTTCATACCTATAAGGAGGAATATCTCTAGTACATCTAGTGGGTCTTTCTGATGACGTGTGCTCTTCTTGTGTCATCACGGTCTCACCTACCAAGCCACTGGAGTCCAAGGAAGACTCTGCAGAGCCGTCTCACGGACCACTCTTCATCTTAGTCATCAGACTTTTATGGTGACTGGAAGCAGCCTGTGTACTCGGGTGAGGAATCAGCATCCTCCGCTTCGGAGGGGGGTCGCTCACTGGTGGCCTCACTTCCAGCAGCAACATCTCCAGCAGCTGATTCTTAAATTGATATGATTTCTGCATTTGATAAATTCTTATTAGTATTATCTGACTTTTCTGGGGAAAACAAATTATTAATTATTTTAAGTAAGTACTATCATTTAGTTCATAATTACCTATTCATGTCATAACATGGATTATTTTGGTTTCAAATTTTAGATCACAGATAATGTTATTCCCAGCTGATGAACTATTGCTCACTTCTACTGGAAACAAAATATTAGAATGTACACTTACATTACACAAACACTCATTTGTATTATTTTTATATTTATTATTAGTCAATTAAATAAAACTCACATTTCTCGATTTTATTACTTTTCTCGGATTTTGTAGATCAACCAATCTGTCAATGTCAACCCTTTTGAGTTTTTTTTATTATTATAGCAATCGTCCTTTTGTACATTTCTGCCAGTGTCACGTCGATTCGAATAAAAAAAGCGAATTTAAAACGGAAAAGAAGAAAAACAAAATTTCCGAAAATCCGTGTTTAAGTCATGGATCTAATTATATAAGGATAGAACTCTTCGAGCTCAAACGCGGGTCGAGGAAGAGCGAGCAACGAGGCAGAAGGTCTCATTCTAGTAGGGTGACAATGCGATTACTCGTATTGTAAATTTTTTTTTTGAGGGCAAAGTATACGTAACAGACAAATACAGGGTTCCATTTAAGGATAGAAGTTTTCCTGTAATTTTATTTTTATATATATAGCAAACCATCAGCCACATTTACGTTACTACATTTTTGTTATGAAACACCAAATTGTATGATAATATACAAGGAGTGTCGCCAAAGGCGAGTTGTAAATATGTAAAATAATAATAGATTTAAGTAGCTGGATCATGTAAGATCAGTAGGATGGCAACATGGAGAGTGGAGACGTCATGAAAGGAAGAAGAAGTAAGCACATCTTCTCATGTAAGTCCTTATTCTATAATATTGTTTTCCAACTTGATGTGAAACTTGTTAAGATGACGAAAGATACGTATTCTTTTAATTGTTGTTTCTTGTGATGCGAGGCATGGACGGCTGTGAGGGGAGTAGGGAGGCCGTTCGGGCGTGTAGCCCAATATTTTTCGTCGCCTTATCAATGATCACAGGAACTGGTAAATTTGCGAAGCAGATGTTTAGATGATATATTTTGTCTAATTTAGGCTATGGATTTATTTCTAGAACCTAAGTGTATATTTCATGTTATACCTAATTTTGAACTGTTCCTGAAGCTTTATGATAGGGTTGACGACAAGGAGGACACAGAGTAGTGTGTAGCGGATTTCCGCGAGTACTTCACCTACAAACTGAAGGGGGGAGAGAGGACGGGAAAGCAATGCCGGCGGCGGCAGACGAGTGTAAAAAGAATGACCTGAAAGTAAAAAGAAGAAGTTGAGAGTGTTGTGCATGGAGGAAGTGTTGGAACAGACTACGTCGCTATCACTGAGGATCCATGTAAGTCAACAACAATATAATAATATTAACAGTAAACGAAGTCAGAGCTCACTTATGATAATAGGAGTCGAGCATAGATATTACCCAGAGATCAGAGATAGGACAGGTAGTAGTTGGCAGCCTAGTCAGTCTCCTTCAGGTAATGATTGAGATGACTGGTGGTAGCTGACGGCTTTGTCTAGCAGTATAGAGGCGCTTAAGGCTGAGATAATAGCCTTCGCCTATAGTATGGAGAGTCTTGGTGTGGTAAGGAGGGGCGAGGGGATGGAGGTGGCCCCCACCGGGGTATAACCCCGAGCAGAGAGGATAAAAAACGAAGCAGGTCGTGTAGACCATTTACTTAAGAAGAACAAAAATGACAGAGTAACTAAGTCGTACCGCGGTGGCCCTGCGGCTTCCTCAAGTAAACTTATAAAAGTGCAAAAACGGTGAAGATGTTAACCGTACTATGGTAGCCCCATAGCTTCTTTGTGTCTTCCAAATTAACTGAGAGACTTCGGTTGAGATACATATTAACCCTCCGCATACCAGGTGGGGTCTAATAAACTCCAGGCGGTGAAAAATCGTTATATTTTCAAAAATTTTCGTGCGCGGAATCTGAAGCTCTCAGTAGCTAGAGTTGCAACGTTCTTACACTAGCAAGTACCATTAGTTTAGTGGTGCGTGCGTTTTTTTAGGGCTCTAAATGCGTTTTTGTTTAGAATTGTTGTTATTTGAGCATATACAAAATGCGATTATGGCGAACTAAAGAACTTCTACCTCGAGATTGAAGTAAAAATTTAAATATGTACCTATCATCGTTGTTCATTTTTTTTAAATTTAGTCAGTTTAATTACAAACATTGGTAATTATCAATTCTTAGGGTGATTTCAAGTCTAAATTAGTAGTCAAAAGATGGCATTTTCGCTACCCTTTTTCAACAAACCATTTAATCTATTTCATTTTTTTTTATATAGTACTACTCAGGTTATGTTCATTTTCAAAAATATGCAATAATAATTCAGTACCCCTATTCCTATCTGATTACAGCGACCATTTTGTTAGGGTATGTCAGACCCCACCTTGTATGGCATGTTACAAATTTTCACCTGGTATGCCGAGGGTTAATAGAAACCGAGAGAGTCTTCGTACCACAGTATTATTAGTAATATGTGGCTCTCTGAGAAATGTAACTCCATACTGATCTAAAACAGGATGTCTAAGATTTACCAGTAAGTAAATACCTAGACATAATTATTGTGTAGATG
>CATLJT010000205.1:0-24716 GCA_949987775.1 Aproaerema taeniolella
TTGTTGCTAGAGGGGTCCTCTATCCATTTCCGGCAAGAAAATGGGGGGGTCATCTTGACACCGCAACTCCTCGAAATTTTTCTAAGTCCCGCCGAACGGCAGTTATTTCTCTAAGGGGGCAAGGGCTCCGTGGGGCCCTAAGGAGGCCCCGGAGCGCAAAGTGATTTATGGGGCGGTTGATTAGCATCGTAAACTGTGTCGATTCGCGCAATAAAACCGGAGGGGCCACATGTGTTCAGCAGGGTGGGGGGCCCTGGGCCCCCCAGTTGGGGCCCAATCAAAAAGTGGCCCATACAAACGTTGTTCCTAGAAGGGTGCTCTATCCATTTCCGGCAAAAAAATGAGGGGTCATCTTGACACCGCAACTCCTCGAAATTTTTTCAAGTCCCGCCGAACGGCAGTTATTTCTCTAAGGGGGCAAGGGCTCCGTGGGGCCCGAAGGAGGCCCCGGAGCGCAAAGTGATGTATGGGGCGGTTGATTAGCATTGTAAACTGTGTCGATTCGCGCAATAAAACGGAGGGGCCACATGTGTTCAGCAGGGTGGGGGGCCCTGGGCCCCCCAGTTGGGGCCCAATCAAAAAGTGGCCCATACAAACGTTGTTCCTAGAGGGGTCCTCTATCCATTTCCGGCAAGAAAATGGGGGGGTCATCTTGACACCGCAACTCCTCGAAATTTTTCTAAGTCCCGCCGAACGGCAGTTATTTCTCTAAGGGGGCAAGGGCTCCGTGGGGCCCTAAGGAGGCCCCGGAGCGCAAAGTGATGTATGGGGCGGTTGATTAGCATCGTAAACTGTGTCGATTCGCGCAATAAAACCGGAGGGGCCACATGTGTTCAGCAGGGTGGGGGGCCCTGGGCCCCCCAGTTGGGGCCCAATCAAAAAGTGGCCCATACAAACGTTGTTCCTAGAAGGGTGCTCTATCCATTTCCGGCAAAAAAATGAGGGGTCATCTTAACACCGCAACTCCTCGAAATTTTTTTAAGTCCCGCCAAACGGCAGTTATTTCTCTAAGGGGGCAAGGGCTCCGTGGGGCCCTAAGGAGGCCCCGGAGCGCAAAGTGATGTATGGGGCGGTTGATTAGCATTGTAAACTGTGTCGATTCGCGCAATAAAACCGGAGGGGCCACATGTGTTCAGCAGGGTGGGGGGCCCTGGGCCCCCCAGTTGGGGCCCAATCAAAAAGTGGCCCATACAAACGTTGTTCCTAGAGGGGTCCTCTATCTATTTCCGGCAAGAAAATGGGGGGTCATCTTAACACCGCAACTCCTCGAAATTTTTCTAAGTCCCGCCGAACGGCAGTTATTTCTCTAAGGGGGCAAGGGCTCCGTGGGGCCCTAAGGAGGCCCCGGAGCACAAAGTGATGTATGGGGCGGTTGATCAGCATCGTAAACTGCGTCGATTCGCGCAATAAAACTGGGAGGGCCCCAGGTCTCCAGCAGGGTGGGGGGCCTGGGCCCCCCAGTTGGGGCCCAATCAAAAAGTGGCCCATACAAACTTTGTTCCTAGAAGGGTCCTCTATCCATTTCCGGCAAGAAAATGGGGGGTCATCTTGACACCGCAACCCCTCGCAATTTTTCTAAGTCTTTGGGGCCCCCACTTATTATAAGGGGTCCAAAAAAAATTTTTTTTTTTTTGCTTGGGGACTTAGAAAATTTATGTGTCATTCTATTCTATCGCAACATGTGCTGGAGTTTCTTTGTCCAAGAGTTTCACAAAAAGTTCTTCATGGTCTAAAATTCTTAAATGTTTCGCTCTGACGCCGCATCAACTTGAAAAACATAACCTAAAAATGTGACCAACCAAAAATACTTACAGTGGCTTTCTCCAAGGCCCGAATGGCGACTTCTTGCTGCGCTTCCATCATGCAGTATCCCTCGACGTAGGAACGCAGGTTATCAAACTTTGTCTCCTTTTCATCCTCCAGATATTTGGAGACGTTGTCGGCGCACAAATATAAGCTCGTTATACACTGCTTACGCAGTTCTGCTAAGTCTGAATTCGACATTGTGGACAACTAAATATATTCTCACTAATGACAAAGTGAATTGTTCAAAATTAGTGAAGAATTTCGTAAAGAAGTACGAGAAAAAACTTTGTTTTGCAAGCAGTTTGACAAGTCTGTTTTTTTTTCCATCAAAGCTAAAGCAAAGGAACTTTGTCCATACAGCCAACATCAAGAAATTCCAACGACATTTTTATAAGTGGTGCTTGCTTTCCACAGCTGGGCAAAGGCCAGCCGACACATTGTTATTCATAATCATAAAACGAGTCTGGTGTTTACTACAACTCAAACGCATGAAGCTTTGGGTGCTCTTGGGTGTAAAAATGTGAATAAACAAAAATAATTCAACGCTATAATTTATTTAGAGAAATTAACTTATGTAGGTATATATATAACTTACAAGTAACTACAGTACTCATTTAGACTATTTTTTAACACCCAAATAAATGTTTAGGTAGCTGCGGAATGCCAAGCCGCGACCTAACGGTTCGCATGATATTATGAACCCTTCATTGAACTAAATTTTTACAATCATATTTATTAAGCAGAACATTATAACTTGACACCACGTCTAGATTCTAAACAGATTCTGAACCCGTTAACATCTTTTAGCATAATCTCGAAAGAGAATCTGAAGGGTTTGTCGTCTTGAGGGTCGGCAGGCAGGATTCGAAACTGGCGCACTAAAGTCACCAATACCGTTTTCATTTGCATCATCGCGTATCTGTTTCCTGTAGAAAAAGAGCAGAGGCAATAATACATAAACCTACGGTACAGTGTAAGCTAGCGCCGGCGCCGGTTTTCTGTTGAAGGAATATCAATCTTGTTTGAACGATTTCGATTGCTTCAGCAGAAGATTTTGAAATATTTTTTTTAAAAACATTACACCTTTTTAGGTGTAAACTAAAACATACAACAATGCACGACCAAACTTTATTTAATTGAGACTGAATATCATAAGCATTTTCAAAATAACTAAATTATGGTTCCTGTACCTATTGCTCAGGGGACCTGTTTCTCTTTTATTGACAAGAAGATTGAAACTGAAGTTGCGTTCTACACCACAACTACATTAGAAAAGGCGATGAGGAAATATGCATAAAATTAAACTTTCGCGCGATTCTTGCACACCCGTGCAAGATTTGTATCGCACGCGCCGTAAACAAGCGCGCATCGTCGGACGCCATCTATTAGAATTAAGAGAAACTAATTTGGTAATCGGACTAGTTGATAGATAAATTTTCGGTAGTTCAAAACGGTTCAAAAGCATGTTGATAAATGTTGCTTTTACACTAAACATCATCATGTCTTGCCTGGGTATTGCATAGTTTTGGTTGCTTCGTTCTACCTACCCACACAATTTCTAGGTCCATTACTAAAAGCGATGAACTGCGCCGCGTGCTTGTGAGTCTCCGGTTGGAGGAACCGTTCCGGTTTGAAGAGGTCGGCGTCGGGGCCCCAGTAGTGGGGGTGGCGGTTTATAGCCCAGATGTTGATCAGGATCCCACACTCTGGCGGGACTTTTACGCCTGATGTTGCTGGAAACGGAAGAAAGAATATAGCGACGTCATTCATTCAAAATTCAGTTGCAAGATTTGATCCGAACAAACATAACTTGCAAGTTCATCAAAAGCTTGTAAAAAATCGAGATATGAAGACTTACGTATGGTAACTTCCTGAGTAGCTTTCCTCAAGATGACTGGCACGACAGGATATAACCGCAGCGTCTCTTTGATAAATGCTTCCAAATACTTAAACCGATGCAGGTCTTCCACTGACACAGGTCGTGTTGACTCGCCGAATACTTCTTCAATCCTATAAGTACGAAATGGAAAGATTGCTTTTAGCGAAAATGAAGGAAGTGAATTAGTCCACGAAATTGAACAACTTTCCGCAAGGAACCCACTAAGGTTCTTATTACAGAATGCGACTCAGACTCTGATCTATACTTGAGTAGCCGTCATCTTTCTCATTTTGATAGTGAGAGAAAGCAACAATCAATACTCAAGTGTAGATCAAGACTCTGTGGACGGGCGATAAATTTCATTGTTTTTCACGTTCGGTTTTTGTCAGATTTTCTGTGCAAACAAACATTGCCAATGGTTTTTAATAGTAAATGTGGATTCGCTGCTTTCGATATTTCTGTACCAGCAAAAAAAGTGGATTGAATTACAATTTGAAACGTAGCTGGGGGTCTACCACCTAAGCGAAGCTGATGCTGGGTAAACGAATGGAACGTTGTCGATTGCTTCTTTATAAGGAGACCTTGATTAACGACATGAACCAAACACAGCAATGTACATCATTCCATTCGTTCAATCAGCATCGCTTAGGTGGTAGCCCCGCAGCTGCGTTTCAATTGCGACTCAATCCACTTTTTTTAGCGCGATTGCCCTGCTACTCACTCTTGAAATACTTTCTCTTGCACGTCAGGATGTTTCGCAAACATCAGACAGGCCAGGCCGACCCCTGTGGCTGACGTGTCCATGCCAGCTATCATGATCGTCAGGATCTCTTCCCGTAACTGCTCATCACTATAAAACTCTCCTTCGAGACTTGATTCTTCGATTAATACTTCTAGAAACGTCTTAAAACCACGTTTTGGAGGCTGTTCTGTCTCTGTGGAACAATGACGCAACTTTATTTATTGCCCATCCATTCATCCATAACCGCACGCCTATAATCCCTTTCAGGATAGGCAGCATTGTGTAGTGCTTAAACCACTAGACACCACGTTTGATATAAAACAGGGTTATTAGAAATAGGAGTATACAATACTGGTGATAGGCTGTCAGCTTTTGGCCTACGCTACAGCAAAAACATTTATGGGTCTCTCTCAAAAAAGTGGCACCACCTGAATTTTTTTACACATTTTCAAAAAAGTGTGAGAATAACGTATTTGAAAATATAAAAAAAAATTATTCCCCCTCTTAAATATAAATATGTAAGAGGGAACAGGTTTTTTAAAGAATTGTGCCTTTGAGAGTACGCAGAAAAAATAGGTGGACAGGTGAATGAGGTATCGTACAGGTTAACTGAGAAACGGGCACAGGTTAATGTGATTCTATACTAAGAATAGGCAATAAACTACAAATGCTATGATTATTCTATTTATGCCCTAGATTTAAAACTTAATACCTAATTTTACAATATTACTACGTAATTGTTGTTAGCAGTGGGATCTTGTAGGCTAGATAAAAAAAATTGTTCTTATATACTACGATTTTTCCTCCACTGTCTTTTACATCCTCCCCCCGGCGAAGTCTTGACGCAGCCTTCTATGGGTTGATAGCGGGCTTGCCAGTTTCGACGTAGGCCTCCTGAAGATCCCTCCCTGCGTGCGGACGTTGGCACTGCGTGTGTGACCATCTGGACCCGGATAAACCTTCTCTATGACGCTTTATGTGTTCCTGGGTAGTGAGGGGTCGACGACTATGACCACAACTCCTTTTTTTATAGTTAATGAGTTTGCTTTTGACCAGAAGCAGAAATGTGATCAAGGATATAGCAAGCTCACCAGAATGCCTATTCACTCGAACTTTAAAGAGATGCGGGTCATATGTGCCTGGAAATACAGACGCAGGCAGAGAATACAAAGTTGAAGAGTAGCGTTCAGTAAGGATCCGGGGATTCTCCACATGGTAAGGGTATTACCCAGCGGTGCGTCTGGCTGAACGTCCGGTAGAAGAAAGAGGCAGGCGGAATGATCTCGTGTAGCTCATGAGCACACTCCCCGAAGTACATCTTGTAAAAAACACACAGGCAAGCTACTTTGCGCCTATGAGTCAGGCTTTGGAGTTTACTGTTTACTAGCTTTTTGTCACCAATGAGCCTCCTGGCTCTGCGATCCACCGGTTCCAGGGCGGCTAGGTGATATTTGGCCGAACCATCACAAAGGTAGCTACAATACTCCATGCAAGACCGGACCTGCGCCTTATAAAGGGTTAGGAGTTGGTCAGGCGAGAAGTATCGCTTGACCTTATTAAGGATGCCTAGCTTTTTGGTTGCAGTTTGAGCTTTGGATTCGATGGATGTACCGAAGAAAAGGTTGGCAGATAACTTCATGCCGAGGAGTTGAAGCTCATCAGTGACAGGCACAGATGTACTTCAGAAGTAGGAGTCAGATCAAAAGGACTCCGTTTCGCGGAAAACAGACACGCTTGTGTTTTGGTGGCGTAGAAACTAACCAGATTAATGTCTCCACATAGGGAGACAAGACTTAAGATTGAGTTCACTCGCTCTAACATTACTTCCCTCTCAGATCGAATTTTATCCCCGCCGTCTCCTGCATTGGACAATATCTCTTCATGACTGTGCTGTCATCTGCGTACGCAACAACTCCAGGAATAAGCATGTCGTTGATGTGCAGCAGGAAACGAGTCGCAGAGAGTACGGACCCCTGAGGAACTCTAGCGTCAATAGCCATGAGGTCAGAGGAGCAGCCATCTATGACTACTTGGATCGACCGTTCACTCAGGAAGTCAGCTATCCAGGAACAAAAGTTGGGAGGTATTCCGTATGCAGGAAGCTTGCCTAGAAGACTTGCGTGCCAAACCCTGTCAAATGCCTTCGAGATGTCGAGTAACACGACGAGAACTTCGCCGTGATATTCTCAATGGCTTCACCATTGAGCAAGTCGTTATCCTCTAGGTATGTCAACAACTTGCTGTTCAGTACTTTCTCCATAACTTTACATAGTATGGAGGTGATGGCGATGGGTTGGTAATGCAGGAGTCGGCACGACTACCCTTTTTGGGTACTGGTTGCACGTTGGCAAGCTTCCACGACTTGGGTACGGCCTTAGTACTAAGAGAGAGACGGTACAAGCGTGGCAGTACTGGAGACAATTCGGGACCACAATACCTCAAGACTTTAGTAGGTATACCATCCGGACCACTCGCTTTGTTCACGTCTAGACTCTGTTGTGCTCTGCGGACCTCTTTATTATGTATCATGACTTTCGGCATTGAGAAGTCACAGCAAGGTATTGACGGTGGCTGATGAGAGCCAGAGTTCAGAAGAGAATTGCTCGCAAAAAGACATGCAAAGAGGTCTGCTTTCTCTTTTGCGGAGTGTGCTAGCGATCCATCAGGTTTCTGTATCGGAGACGGCAGAAATTGGTTTCAACAGATTTCTATAGGGACCAGAACTGCTTTCTGCCTGGTGAGTAAGATGCTAATCTGTTCCTTATTCGGCTAAAATGTGGTCGAAATGCGGATAATCCGTTTACATGACTTGGCAGTTGCGTTGAATGCCCTCTTCTTCGAACGAACCCTCCTAGCCCGGATTTCGCGATCGCAGGCTCAGCACTTCAAAGTCTAGACGTGAAAAGATTGCGGTCGGCCTACAGCGGGAGACCGTGCTTAAAATCCCGCTACCCTCCAAGATGAGTTGCCCAGGACGGTATTGCCCATCAGTCGAGACCGGTCTTAAACTGCGCAACTGACTTCTTCCTTATTTCCCCAATGGCACTGGCACTTCCATGCACCAGCGGAACGCAGATGTGGCTAGCAAGTCTGCTTGGCGCTGGACTCCGGCAGAAGGGTCCTTCCTTAAGTGGCTGGTGAGGCTGCGATGCGTCTCCTTGAGACACCAATCAGTGTGGGCAGGTACTCCTTCAGCCAGCGCCTCCAGTATTTGTCAGCTAGTCCTTGGGCTGCTCCTATTCTTCCGTAAAGCCGTAGTAACCCATCTCTCATGATCGGGTCAAGTAAGTGAAGTAGACTGGCCCGTAGTAATCATTTGCTCTTCTTCAGCATTTCTATTTCCTGTGCAAAGTCGTCTCGTTGTACTTTCTTCATCCATTCATCGTCAACCTTCTTAAGATGTTCCACTTCCAAATCCTTCTTATTTCCTCTTCATTGATCTATGAAGAGGAACAATCTTGCCGTTGTCCTTATTAAGCGTTCGTTACTTGAGAAGCACTTGATATCAGGTAGGTATGTCGCTTCAGGCTCTACCAGGTGGAGGGCAACTTGCTGGATTTCTTCTCCATGGCTTGGTACATTCTAGGGCTACTCGCTCGTTGGCATCTTCAAAACTTCCGGACCGTTGAACCAGGGGTCTTCTTAATTTTCAGGTACGTAGCCTGCTCGGGTTGCTAGGTCAGCTACGTTGCTCTTCGTGAGTACCCATCTCCATAGGTGGACGGAGGTGAGTTCAGTTATCTCTCCAAGTTGGTGCACCACGTAGGGTGTATAGCGCCGGTTGTTGTTGCGGATCCAATGCAGCACTATCTGGGCATCAGTCCAATATATCACGCTGTCGGTATTCCATCTGTGCTCCTTTATTTCATGACTGTCCAATCTGGCTTCGATGAGTGCTGCTTGCAACTCCATGTGGGGTATGGTTAGCGCCTTGAGTGGTGCGATCTTGGCTTTGGCTGCCACCAACACGACTTTGACCTCTCCCTCCTCTTGCTCGAGTCTCCAGTAGGCTGCTGCAGCGTAGGCGTCTTGTCTGGCGTCGCAGAAAACATGAACTGGTTCGTCCTATTCCATCTTCTGGCGCCATAGATTCTGTAGCCCAATCTTTGCTGTTATGGTGTAGCAGCTGAGTAGTCCAAGTGGGTCGTAAATACTCATGACTGCGCTGAGTGCTTCCCTTTTGGTCGGAGGGCGTGTGGTTTCTCTGACTTCTTTGTCGACTCTGTTGAGAGAAGTATTGAACCGTAGCTTGTCGTTCTCGGGGTCCCATAATAACCCGAGTGTCTTCTGTTTCTGTCCGGCACCCATGATTGGCTTAAAAAAATTAATTTTCATGAAGTTTAGAATGAAATTGGTAACAATCTTATAAACCACTGCTGGCGGATAAAAGTGTAATAATAAAATATATTCTGTATACGACTGTATCCGATTCATAGCTCATTCTCTGCACAATTTTCGTTCTTGGTGTCATAGCATAAAATGAAGCTATTGTTATGGCCTTTAAAATTACATATAACACAACCTTTACAACACTGGAGACGCACCCGCCAAGTCTCCTATTATTCTAAGGAAGAACGTTTTTATACTGAATAAAAAAGCTTTTAGTGTATGTGATTTGATCAATAAGTTTAGGTATTTGGTTAACATATTCGACAGTACTAAATAACAATGAATATCAACAACTCTCATAGTAATCTGACTAGTTTCTCATTCACCTGTCTAGTTTCTCTTTCACCTGTCATAATAAGGCAGGTTAAATAGGCACAGAATAATGAGAATCAGCCGAAAAATAATTATTATTATTAAACGCTTTGTTGTACTGAGCTGGAAAACCCGTTATCTAAAAATAGGCTAATTGAAGAAGGAACACAAATTATTCACATTAAATAAACGATTCAATTTGAAAAAATATCGTGCACAGGATAAATATAACATACCTGTTACAAAACCCAGATCCAGATAGATCGTCGCTGATAGCTTGAAAATTTGGCAACAACGGACACGTATTTCACCTTTGATGAGTAGCCAGTGACTGAGTGCGTTGTTAAATGGGAGGAGAGTGGTTCAAATTGCAATAGTGTGAGTGGTACGCGTGTGTTTACGGCGACAGGTTGATGACAAAATAACGCCGGACAAAGTTTGACTTAAGTTAATTTAGTCCTTACTTATAAATATGAGCTATAATTTACAAAACGACAATGTTTAGTTCACTATCTTTCAATTAAACTGGAGAGAACAAAAGAAATCACTTTATTAATTCAGTCAAATTGATTTTAAATCGATGTAAGTCGCGTTAGGACACGACAGGTTGATGGGAAACTGGTGTTACAAACTCTTACTGTTCAAGAAATATTCATTTTATTGCCATTAAAATAGCTGGCCTCTATGTAATAAGACTCGATACAACATTTTAATATAACATTTAGTTTACAAAACTCAAAAATTCATACTTTTTTAATCAAAAACTGTACGGCAGGTTACGGTGCCACTTTTTTGAGAGAGACCCTTATTGTACATTAATACCCATGCAACTCTCCAGCTCTTCAACTATACCAGTATAAAAATGAAGTCGAGATGTCGCTCCATTTTAAAAAGAAGGAAAGACAAACACATTCACATTTACAATTATTAAATCAGGCTAAGAATTGTGATACTTTTGGCATTACCTTTATTTTCCTTAATTTCCTCCATTACCTTACGCCTTTTTTCTATGACCTGTAAACCATAATTACAAAACAATAAAAGTGATGCTAAGGGGTAACTTACATACTTATTTTTATCTCACATGCACTTTCCAGAAGACATTTTTCATACAAAAATTATTTAGTAATTTAATATAAAAAAAAACCTTGAGGGAAAGGCTGGTCTGTCACCCAGGTACTTTAACAAGTTTTTACAGAAGTCGGTGTTACGGTTTTCTACAAGAAATAGGTTTATTCTTGACCACAAGCTAGCCAAAGGGTAAAGATGTGGTCGAGACGATAAAGATAAATATCATTTATTTGTCAATACAAAAAAGTGGAGGTATGTATTAAAAATACATTAACAAAATAAAACAACTTTTATATTCAAAATGTTACTACACAATTGGCGACTATTTAAACGATAATTGGTAAATTCTAAATACGAAAAATAAATTAAATTGACTTAACTATAAAACACACACAATCGCTAAAGCACATACATAGACATAACATAAACATACACTCTCTCTTTCTCTTACACACACTCAAACAAATGGATCTCACTCATTTTAAGCGACTAGAAAGTTTACCTCTTTTAATTGCAGTGCCCTAAAACATGGTCCATATTGGATTTTTTATTATTATTATGAGATGGGTTAATATTGGAAGTCTGTGAATAATACATACATGTAAAACCTATGGATGCAATTAAAATATTGAGTATTGAGTACCTCATCAACAACTCTATATAGAGTATTGGTATGCCGCCGCAGCATCCGAGATCTCGGCAGTAAATTGTAAACAGCGTCACTATGGAACCACGGCTGGCAGATCCGTTCCGCCATCAAATTGCTCACTTCCACAAAGGTTTTGATGAACGGATGATTGGGGTTCTTCTGTGTGTTTAATTCCACGCCCAATATCGCCTCTGTGGGGTAAGAATATTTCAGTTCATAGTGAAACTAGCTGTAAGCTGTAAACATCTGGTTTTTACACTAAAGTACCCATCATTACTAAGGATATGTGAATTTGCCGAAAACGAGCGATTTTTTAAATTTTATTTTTTAGAGACAGACAAAGAATTTATTAATTGCTTTAAAACATACTACAACATACAAAACACATGAACAAACGAATAGGTTTGCCTCATGACCACAATCTAGCCCAGAGGCGAAGATATGGAGACGTATTTTTGAAACAATAGAATTCCAATTCGCATACGAATCGACAAGATTTGTATGAGATTCTCATGCGAATCTTGTCAATTCGTATGAAATTCTATCATTTCAAAAATACGTCTTCTGGTCGAGGATGTAGCAAGCTCACCCAGAAGAGGCCTATTATTAACTCGAACTTTAAAAAGACGCGGGTAATAGGTAGGAGCCCGGAAATACCTGAAAATTCCATTCCTTATCGTTGCGCAGTTAAAGATGAAGAGAAGTACGAATTAGAAGAATTAGAAGAAGTTTCGTGCATTGTTGCATTTGGCTTACAGTAAGATGTAAGCCTTTAATTAGTGAAAATCACTTTCTTCAGAAACAAAGTACGACGAGTTTGAGATTGAGGAGTAAACTGAACGTCGATGACACTTACCACAGATAGTATCCATGCTGGCCGGAGCAGAAAAGTCCCACATAGCAAACGGCCCGGTACCAGCTTTCTCACGCAGCCGCTCTGTCATTATCATGCCCTGCTTCACAAATACATCCACGAATGCGTTTATGTGTTTGTTTGTGAAGGAAGCAACGAGAACTCTCCTCCGAGGGCGCCATATTGGGACTGAAATTTTTAATTAGACGGATGAGACTTGTGCCTGAAAAAATGGTCAGGCACAAGTCTCGTTCGTGTGATTGCTTTACCTACTTTTACGAGTATGTTTATACCAAGAAATCTTTAGACTCTTAGATAAATTTTTCGCACTCTCAAGGCCCTGGTCCTATTGTCAATTTCATGGAAAACGTTAGTTATTTGGAGAAGATGAAATACCTTCTTTAACCACAAAAAATAAATGAATAGTACTCTTTAGGTAGAATATTAGGGTCGAGTCGGGAACAGTGGCTCAGTCGGGTACACTGACTCGCGCCTGCATTTCCTATGTAGAGCAACAACATCTATTTGTCTCTTTTATTCATCGGTAGCGCTCGATATTCAAACACCGATGAATGAAAGAGACAAATAGATATTGTTGTTCTACATAGGAAATGCAGGCGCGAGTCAGTGTACCCGACTGAGCCACTGTTCCCGATTCGACCATACTCGTAAGATTCGCTCCGAATGCCAGGAAATCCACGTTTTGAGTAACACTTACGCAGACGCTCACGATACGAAAGACATAAGACATGTGGTCGTAAGTGGCCACAAGTGGCCAGGGATAACAAAGCGTGGAAAAAACAAAAACTTCTGATTAGCAGTAGCAGTAGGATAGATGTAAATCCTGATTTAATATTATAAAAGTAAAAGTGTATCTGGTTATTTGATTGTGTCCTTCCCAGACGTCCTAACTGAGCAACGGATCAATCTGATTCTTGCACAGAGATAGTTGGGAGCCCCAGAGTCATATATAGGCGAACGAAATCCCAGACAGAAAGATAGTAAGTAATATAATGGGTTAATTTACCTGGAGCAACAACTATCCCGTTGCCAACGACTTGTTTGAGAATTGACATGATGTCATCTTTGGCAAGACATTCTTTCAGTAAAAAGCTTGCCACGTCTGGATCGGCGACCACTGAAATAAAGATTGTTTATTACTCTAATAATTCCTGACGGGATACAAATGACGACGTTGGATATCAATCTGAAGTTTATTAAACCTTCGCGATTCTTACACACCCGTGTGTGCAGTAGATACCTATTTGTATCGCACGCGTTGTAAACAAGCGCGTGACATAAGTGTCTATTAGGTAGATCTTATTATAATTTTAAGGTGAGAAGATATGAATAGGAGAAGGAGACATATTTTGAAAGAGCCATTGTCATACTTTCGGTAGTTTATGAACGGATTTGATAAGTGATTTTATGTTTGAGGGTGACCCACTTAAAAAATAAAATTACCAACCGAATCCGTTCCTTAACTATGCAACTGGCTCTTTCAAAACCTGGCTCCTTCATGCCACTACTCTCATATTATTATAACTATGATCCAATCCGATCAGGTTCTTTTGTCAGCAATGGTCACGTAAGTCAGGGATATGCTAAATCCCAGATCATGTTCAAGCGTACCCCGAATGAGAAACGGGACTAAGCGCTAGGAAGAAGAAGAATGATATATCCCAAACACTTCACCTGCAACCCGCGTCACCTCGTGTCTCCTCTCTCAACTACTCTAAGGTAGACTGGAAGAGATCCCTTCAGGGATAAGTCCGCCGTAGCTATTAAATTACCTATAAAATGTTTTGTATAACACTGTTTTTGAGCAAAAAAGAATTTACATACATACACTTACCCATATAGAACATAGGCCCAAACCAGTCAGCTACCACCCCTCCATTTTGAACTGCTACCTCACCCAAATATTGAAATGCTTTTAGCCGACCTGAAAAAATAACTTTGTTTTTTAAAGTCCACTCAAAGGAGGCTACTTAGGTCTTCTCTCACGAACTCTTTTATGGGTCAATGTATACGGTTCTATAATAAGATTCCCACCTTTGGATAAATTTAAGACAGTGATTAAACAAAAACTTTGCAAAAAGGGCTATTAAAAAATTTCTGATTATCTATCAGACAGGCAGCCATGGGAATGAACTGCTCAGCTCTAGAGTTATTTCAGATTTAGTTAAAATTTGTAATGCGATGTTCTTCTCTGAGGAAGACTGCACCTTTGCGAATAGGCGTAGAGTCAGTAGGGTCAAAAGAACGAATGCGTATGTATGTATTTAAATCGTATAATGTATGTTTGTATGTATTTCATTGTAATCTTGGCTTGTTTTAAGTGACATCCTGAATGTCCTATGAAATAAAGATTTTTTCTATTCTATTCTATTTTATTCTATTCTCTTGTATCATGAGATAACTAACAAAACAGACACAAAAAACCAAGCAAGAGACGCCCTTTACACATTAATTTGCCCCGACCGGAAATCGAACCCACGTACCGTGTCGATCCAGACAGCGTCACTATCCACTGAACCAAACCGCTCTCAAGTCACATTCTCCTTTATTGTGACATCAAGTTCAACCTTTTACTTTATTTAATTAGTGACTTAATTTAGCATTGAAACGACCCACTAAAGTGAACAAATATGTACTGAGTCGAAATCCGAAAAAAATGTTGTTTGTACACTCAAGTAACATTTTTGCGATCGGGTGATTGCTTTAGTATGGAAAATAAAAGGTATTCCATTCTTGTCCAGTAAAGTAATTTAATAAATAAGATAAATAAGTAATTTAATAAATAAGATATAAAATACATACTCAATATTAAATCCACGTTACTCACTTTCATTAGTCCCCAGAAACAAGTAAGATACTCCAAAAAACGGCAAAGATCTTATATTATGCTTGAAAGCTTGAGCTATATCCGCAAACTTCCTCCGTTTCTCAATAAAATTGTACAGATAAACCGCTAATACGACTACTAAAAGAAATTGCCACATCTTCAATTAAGTTTAATTAATTTCTGAATTTAAACACTAAACATATCAGAAAAAAAATCTATTTTTTTATATTCACTGATCGGTTTATCTCCAAGCATGGTTCGGGATGAAATAAAATATTGTTCTTAGTATTTTTCCGCTATTTATAAACTTATCATGTTTTAGGAATAACTTGTTTGCGGCCTCGAGTGTGGTTATTAAAAAAAAACTTCGGTCGCCTTGAATCTGGTCAAAGTACTGCTTTGTTTATGTCTGGTTGATACCTAATACACTTAAATAAACTGTTGTTATCAATAAAATATTATACTTAATTAACTCAGTTGGTTGACAGTTTTATCTTAGACAGTGTCTGTGCTGGGATGGACTCAAAGTTCAAAATTCTTTATTGTAACGTGAGTTTTTTTAAGGTGTTACATCATTAAAGCACATGCACGAACCCCGTTGGAGCACTACAACAATGTTTTTCTTATATAATAACATTTATCTTATACTCCTCACACTTATTGTACGCGGACGATAAAAAGGTTTTCCTAAAAATAAAAAATGTAAACGATTCTTATAAACTTCAAGAAGACTTGGATAGAGGCCTGTCTCTAGTTAATTCGTACCGGTTGAAAATATAACAGAAATGATACATTTTATATCACAAAGACAGTGTTTCATTACACGGATTTAACACTAACAGCTATTATTTTAAGAATAATATAGAAAGAGAAAGAAATATGTCACGAAAGAGAAACAGGACAACGCTAGGAAGATACACAAAAAAATATTTAACGACCATTTACTAATTTTATTTATTTATCTTAATAAACAACGTCTCCTCATAATTAGGTAGGTACAATCCTTTCTTAGAACACTATTAAATGAGGAATAAATACATTGTCTAATATAGATACTTACGTGCAATAAAAAAATTAGATAAAAAAATAATTAGTTAATAGAATCACGCATTACATTTGGGAAATCCGTGCGTGATGATCTTAATTCCGTCAATGAAAAATTTACATCCAAGACTTCGATAAGAGATTGAGGCCACAAACTTACCCTTGCTGATAATTAAAGTAACAATAAATCATTTTAATTTAAATAATTGTGCCATACGCTGGTCTTGACTTTACCCTTACCTCTTTTGTAATTATTAGGGCTTTTCATGAAGCATTCATCACGTTTGCACCTCGGTGAACATACTATTGAATCTTCATTTTATTTCAGGTCAATATTTCAGGTTTTAGTGCTAAACGAATCGTGAATGTGCTTAGAGCGATGCCAGGACGCTATTTTTAATAGTAAACGACGGTTTAGGGTTTTTGAAGGTTTAAAGGCTCGTTTCTGTAAGGACCACGAAAAAACAGCGTACAATTCCAGGCACTCTGGGCATCCAGGAAATGAAAATATTTTAACGGCAACGTATCCAGAATAATAGAAAGTGCGCCCTAAACCGTCGTTTACTATTAAAAATAGCGTCCTGCCATCGCTCTTAGCCCATCCTAGCTTTTTCAAAGAAAATTCTAGGTTTTCCAGCTTTTTTGACACTGAAAAATAAATCTGAAGTCTTAGATGTCCGAAAAAAAGCAATTGAATGAAAAAAAAAACATTATTTGTAATTCCTGAAAATTCCAGTTTTTCCATGACTCGGAAAGACACCCGGAAAGACTCGGGAAAGTCTCAAAACCTCCCACCCATTTTTTTATTGGCGCTGCGTGGTGCGACGTGTTCTTATTCTCACTTGTAATAAATAAAGTTCAATTTTGAGTAGCTCTATTCGCAACGTCGCGTCGCGGTGGGAGCTGACCCTTAGGTACTTCATAAATTGAGTTTGGCTTATTAAGAGTTATGCATTTTAAAAGCGATACGAAGCCGCAGAACACAGAAAACTGCATACAAGACGAGGGCGGGGAAAGTTAAAAACGTTTGATTTATTCAAAATTCTATAATTGACGCCAAAATACTGATAACTTCACGCAAAAAAAATTAAAATTATATACATAGTTATCTACAGCCGAAACTTATTATTAAGTACATACTAATAATACAGTATCAGTTACTTTTGAATATACAGCGTATTAAGCTAGAGTATATTTAATTTTCGCCAGGCCCCCCCTAGAAAATAACCCTAGATACGCCAATGTATACTCCAACCAAAGAAAATCACGCCAAATATTAAAAATAACAGTTCTGTGCGCACTTTGGCCTTCTGGCTCCTAGACTATTCACGATAAAAAAGATTTTTTTTTTTCTCTAGAACGGGACACCGAGAAACTCAGATTTTTCGATGATTATACTCGAGAAATTATCTACGTAAGCAGATTTCCCCTACATCATCCCGTTTTCGAGATCCAGGTGGCTCAGCTGTAGTGACGCGTCACTGCAGCTGGGCCCCAACGAATGTCTTATATGTTTTGAACGCGAGATCGGATAGTTTTCTTGTTTTGGCGTTTGTCCCGAGAAATTCACGAGAAATTATCTACGTAGTCAGATCTCCACTACATGGTTCCATCTTCGAGATACAGGTGTGGCTCAGCTGTAGTGACGTCACTGCAGCTGGGCCCCAAACAACCCCCGATAACTTTTAAACGCGGCCCCGAGAAATTTTGTTTTCTTTTCCAATCGTATACGACAAATTTCGAGAAATTCTTGGCATAGTCAAACATTAAAATTTCGATTGTGGCCCAGCTGTGGTTATGGACTCGAGTAATTTCACATTTAAAAAAAAAACATTTTTTTTCGGCAGTGAAATTTTTGTAAAAACATTAAAAACTGTTGACTATGAACGATTGTCTATGTATTTTATTAATAGCTATAGAACACAACCCTTTAATCATTTTTGCCTCCAAGTTGGTGGTCCATGCAAGATAGTTATTTTGTAAATCAATTTTATTTCAGGTATAGGGTCCCTCGTTTCTAAAAGGTTAAGAACCACTGATTTAAAAATATATTTTTTTTCTATTATAATTATAGAAAGAAAAGGAAACATGCCACGAAAGAGAAACGGGACAACGCTAGGAGAATACACAAAAAACGATTTAATAACCATTTAATAATTATTTATTTATCTTAATAAACAACATATATTCATAACATAATTACAATACTTTCTTAGAACATAATTAAATAAGGAATAAAAATACTGGGTGAAAAAGAACCTCCTAGCTATATTCAAAATCCTGAACCAGTTATTTAAGAAGTTATTAGTAGGGTATTATTGGGCATTCTAATTCACTTTTTTCAAAAACCAGTTCACTTCACTCCGTTTGCTCCACTTCGTTCCGCACTCCGTTTCGTGAACTGGTGTTTTAAAAAAAGTTAATTAGAAAGCCCAATAATACAATTATGAAGTGAACTTAATTTGTCAACATTTACCTCATCAAATGATAGCAAACACGGTTCTATACAGCAGTACAAAGGTTCTACGCAGTAATTACGGATAAAAATATATGGGGTGGGATCTTTCACAATGTGTGTCTATATATATATACAGTTGTGGTTTCATAATATTCTCATTCAATATCAAGCGTCTCCTTCAATTTGAAGATAATGAAATTTGTGAAACAACCATTAAATTTACAAGTCGAGAAAATTTGTCCTGATCTTAAAACCCATACATACCGTCACGGGAAACTCTTACCAAATACTATTCGTTGTATAATTTGTGGTCCATCCAACTGTGGAAAGACTAATCTGATGGTAGGACTTCTTTTACATAGAAACGGATTGCGATACAGAAACGTTTACCTATACGCTAAAACTCTCCATCAATCTAAGTACGTTTTTTTGGAAAATGTCTTATATCAGGTACCAGACGTTACATTTGCAAAATATGGAGAAAATGAACACGTCATTAGTCTCCGGAAAGCAAAACCAGATTCCATCATAATATTTGATGATGTGGCTTGTGAAAATCAAAATAATATTAGAGACTTCTTTGCAATGGGAAGACATCGAAATGTTGATTGTTTTTATCTAAATCAAACCTACAGTAAGGTGCCGAAACAACTTATAAGAGACAATGCAAATTTAATTATACTATTTAAACAGGATGAAACAAATATGAAACATGTCTATAATGAACATGTAACAACGGACATGTCATGGACTGAATTTCGAGACATGTGTTCGAAAATATGGAGTGACCCTTACAATTACTTGGTAATAGACAAGAACTCTGAAAAAAATAAAGGTTGCTATAGAAAAAAATTTGATACGTTTATAGTTTTTGATTAACAAATAGTATTTAAACACATTTAAAATGTAATTTGTCTCATTATTATAAAGTTCACATTGAAACCTTACACGCTCATTTATAATGGAAACCAACTTGAAAAGAAAAGTCGCTGATGCAGCAGAGGCTATCAAGAAAAAAGTTAGCAAAATCAGAAACATAGAAATGGACAATGAAAGAGCTTTAAAAACCATTTTTAAACCGATCTCCGACCCTTTAAATAAAATTGTTCAACAGAAGAGAAGGATCATAAATAAGCCTCCTCTTGTAAACAATAACGATCGTGAAAATGATAAAAATTCTGAAAAAAGTTATAGCAACACTGAAAGTGAGAGGGAGGAAGAAGAAGAGGAAGGAGAGGAGGAAGAAGAGGAAGATGAGGATTTTAAAATTAACAATTTTAAAAATTATGAAAGTTTTAATACTAGCAATGAGTCGTATAAATCAGTTATTGATACAACTGCTTCTCAAAATGTATCTAACTGGTCATTGTCTCCTGAACGTTTTAAAGATGTTCCTTATGGTATTAGGAATGATCGAGGAAAACTCAAGATGGGTGCAACTAATGTTTATATTGCTGAAAACAATAGTTTTATAGTAATAGCAGGTCGTAAATATAAAATAACTCCTGGATTATCAGAATTGCTCATGAAAAAGCAACCCGACTTATCGTTAGTCACACAAGAGGACAAGTCATATTACAAAATGATGTTATTAGACACAAATGCACATAGACGAGGATATGATGCCAAAAAACCTATTAACAGTAATAAAGGTTCCAAATATAATTTTATTATAAAACCATTATTTAAACAACAACGTAATTATTCTGTAAGTACAGGCAGCAGTACTAAAGGCAAAGGTTTATCGTTGCTAAAAAAATGGAAAAAGAATACAGATTATGTATACTGGGATGATCCTAATGAATTGGTGGAAAGACTCAAACTTTTGATTGCTTCTCATGATGCTGGTAACACTGGAGTTGAAAATGAAATTATATCTATCTTAGAGGAGTTGAAAGAGGGAGGTATAATTACATAATAAGTTTGTGTTGTCTTCACATTTTTTCATTTAAGTTGAAATTCTCGCATATAATAGTCGTTTAAAATGAATGTGGATAAATTCGGTCATAATGTACATAAAAGGTTACGATTATCAGATATCTTTAATTTTTCTAATAAAAAAATGTTAACAACCGAAGATGGAGATTTTGATTTACAGTTGAAACGATTGAAAGGCGTAAAATATCCTTCTTCACCTGATGATGCTGTAAATAAAGAATATGTTGATACAGTTTATAATAAGTTGTGTAGTGAAAAAAGAGTGGAAGAATTAATTGAAACAGCTATAAAACGTTTGCTACTTGACTTCAAGACTCAGTTATTACATGAATTTTACACAAAAGAGGCTATAGATGAAATTTTGAAACTAAAAAATGGAAAAACAAAAAATCGTTAATGAAATTCATAAAGCAGCAAGAAGAAATTTTGACAGAAGACATGTTATACTTAAAGGGATTGATGATTTATGGCAAGCAGATTTAATAGATTTCCGAAATTTGAAACAGTTCAATAAAGGATTTAAATTCATCTTAGTCGTTATTGACTGTTTTTCAAAATTTGTGTGGACTGTACCAATTAAAACAAAAAATAAATTAGATGTAATGTTTGCATTTAAACATGTGCTTTCTACATCTAAAAGATGTCCTCATAATTTACAAACTGATATGGGAACAGAATTTTATAATGAAAGTTTCAAAAAAATTATGGATTTCCATAAAATTAACCATTACTCTACATATTCTATTAAAAAAGCTTCTATTGTTGAAAGAGTTATCAGAACAATAAAGTCTTGGCTTTTTAGGTATTTTAATTTACATGGTAGTTACAGATGGTTGGGAGAACCTCTCAATGTAGTTGTGAAGACTTACAATAACAGCAAACATCGCAGTACACAATTCAAACCCAAAGATGTTAATAAATTAAAAGAAAAATTGGTCTTGCAAAATTTAAATTGCATGCAAAGAAACAAAAATGTTATTAAAAAAGTTAAATTTAATTCCGGTGATTATGTAAGAATAAGCAAACATAAAAGTTGTTTTGACAAAGGCTATACTCCTAATTGGTCCACAGAATTATTTCAAGTGGGAAGTGTTAATAATACATCTCCCATAACGTATAATATTGTAGACCTTAAGAAACAACCTATATTAGGGTCTTTTTATGAACAAGAACTGCAAAAGACAGCATATCCAAATGTTTACTTAATAGAAAAAGTACTAAGAAAAAAGAAAAATAAACTCTTCGTGAAATGGTTAGGCCTTCCTACTACTGAAAATAGTTGGATTGATATAAAGGAAGTACTATAGATAATGTTATCATATATTTGATAGTAATGAAAGGAGAAGGACTTATTAATAGTTTAATCAATAATTTACCTTTTGAGTTACATTTACCTGGATATAACTATTGTGGTCCGGGCACAAAATTAAAAAAACGATTATTAAGAGGAGACAAAGGTGTCAACGGGTTAGACGAAGCTTGTAAGCACCACGATATTGCTTATTCTAATTACTCAGATCTAGACAATCGTCATAAAGCTGACTTAGAATTATTGAAGATGAGCAAGCAAAGACTCAAATCAAAAGATGCAGGAAAAGGTGAAAGGCTTGCTTCCTGGTTAGTAGGGAAAGCTATGAAAGCTAAAGTGAAATCAGGTGCTGGATCCAAAACTTTTAAAGCTATTATTTCTAAAATACGTTCTGATCTGAAAAAACGAAAGCCAAGTAACAATACGTCTGCAATTAAATATGCGTACGGTGCTGCAAAGAAACTACTTAAAGAAAATAAAGTCAGGTTGCCTCGTGTTATACCTTTACCTAAAACCGGAGGCATCCTTCCCTTGATCCCAATTTTTGCTGGGCTATCTGCTTTAGGAGCCTTAGCTGGAGGTGCTGCTGGTATTGCGAAAACTGTAAATGATTACAAAACAGCCCAACAAAGTTTACGAGAAACTGAGCGACATAATAGAGCTATGGAATCAATGTCAATAGGAAAAGGTTTATATGTTAAACCTTATAAGAAAGGGGCTGGATTATACATAACAAATTCAAAAAACTGAAGAAAAGGCTACCAAGGAGAGCTCTTACAAATTATGATATTTTAGAGAATGCTAGAGATATACCATTTTTTAGAGGTGTTTTTATGAGAGACACATTACCGAAAAAGCCTAAAAAGAATGAGTGTGGTATTATTAATCTAGACGAGTCTACTAGCGAAGGAACCCATTGGGTAGCCTATGTGAAATATAATGATTATTGCGAATATTTTGATAGTTTTGGTGATTTGAAGCCGCCGCTCGAGTTCTTAGAATATCTCAAGTGTTTTAATATATTTTATAATTATACAAAACATCAAACGTATAATACAGTAAACTGTGGTCATCTTTGTCTAAAGTTTTTAAGAGATTTTTGGAAAAATAAAGAAACCTTATAAAATACTGGAACTGTTTTTTAATTCCATCATTTGCAATATGTCTTTCACATTGTCAATAACCGGTAACCAACCGACATTATCAACTATTTACTCACCTCCTTTAGAATTACAAGGTCAATATGAGTGTGCTTTATTACATTTTTGCACATTTAATTCATTTCCCAATATTGATAGCAACAATAACAAGTTTTATTATGGTAATAACGAAGTGATAGAGATACCCGAAGGAACTTACGAACTTCAAGATATCGAGGAATTTTTAAAAAGTAATGTAAAGGATACATCTTTTGACATGTTATGTAATAATAATACTTTGAAACTATCGATCTTTTGTACGAAAGACATTGATTTCAGTAAACCTAATGCTCTGGGTAATTTGCTAGGTTTTGAGAAAAAAGTTCTTAAAGCGAATATATTGCACACATCACAGCTACCAGTCAACATTTTGTCTACAACAGTCGTACGAATCGAATGTGATATTGTGAGTGGATCATTTATTAACGGGAAACCGAGCCATATAATTCACGAGTTTGCTCCTAACGTGCCGCCTGGTTACAGAGTTGTTGAAATACCAAAAAATATTATTTACTATCCAGTGAACCAGAAAAATATTAGTTGCATTAACATAAGGATATTAGACGCTAACAATAACTTGGTTAATCTGCGTGGTGAAGAAGTTCAACTATATATCCAATTTAGAAGAAATGATTGATTACAATAATAAATACTTGCCACCGCAACTCAGAAACCCCAGTACGGTTTGTGCTATCCAAAAGAAAACATCAAAAACGAAGCATAAGTTAACTAAAGAAAACAGGAAATTTCTTCAATTACTAGGTCTACTAAAATGAACATATTAAATCTTACTAGCACACCTAACTATGATAACTCAATTGAAGGTATCGAGTTTCATTCATACAAACCGTATGTTACTAGTTTTAACAGAAATGATGAAATTCGGATTGCAATCAATCAGCAGGATTTATATGTTTTACCATCAGCCAGCACTCTTTATTTAGAAGGCATTGTTAGAGTTGTTAAAGGTGATACACAGAAGAGTCTTGATACTGTACATTTTACTAACAATCCGTTAATGTATCTTTTTCAAGATATACGATACGAATTGAATGGGATTGAAATTGATAAAATTAAAAATGCAGGTATTACTACAACTTTGAAATCCATTCTGTCAATGAACGATAGCGAGTCTCGGATGTCTAAAGCATGGGGGTGGGATATAGAGGGTAACAAAAATATTCACCATGGAAACTTTTCAGCATCTATTCCGCTAAGTAACATACTAGGATTCGCTGAAGATTATAAGAAAGTAATAATAAACTGTAAGCATGAACTTATTCTTCTACGCAGTAACACCAACTTAAATGCTCTGAAACTTAACACCGGTGAAGTAGTGAGTGATATTGTTATGAATAAAATTGTATGGCGAGTTCCACATGTCAAGGTGTCTGATAAGGAAAAAGTCAATTTACTGCGCTTGTTGGATAAAGATCGCCCAATTCAACTAGCCTTTAGAAATTGGGATTTATATGAGTATCCTTTATTACCTAAAACAACAAAGCATACTTGGTCTATTAAAACATCTTCTCAAATTGAAAAGCCACGGTTTGTAGTCTTAGCATTGCAAACTAACCGGAAAAATAATGCAAGTGCTGATATGTCAAGATTTGATCACTGTTACTTACGAGATGTAAAGGTGTATCTAAATTCTACATACTTTCCGTACGAAAGTCTTGACATTAGTTTTGTAGGAGACAGAATTGCATTATTATATGAACAGTATGCGAGATTTCAGCAGTCGTACTACGGTCGTGAAAGAGTAGAACCGCTTCTAACGGTACAACAATTTAAAGATATAGCACCTCTATTTGTAATTGACTGCTCCAGGCAAAACGATAACATAAAAACAGGACCTGTTGTCAACGTGCGCATTGAAATAGAGTGTGATACTGAAATTCCTGATCAAACTTCTGCATATTGTCTTATTTTTAACGATTGCTTGATAGAATACAAACCTTTGAGCAGTATAGTTAAAAAGATATCATGAATGCAATAATTGTGGATGTACAAGGTTTTAAAAACTTAAAAAATGAATTCATTATTAAAGAATGTGCTATTGCCACTGAAGAACACACTCAAGTATTTTTAATAAAACCTCCATATCCATATGTCAAATTAACAAAAGAAGAAAAGAAACGTGTGTTGTGGTTAGAAAAGAACCGTGGTATTTATTGGAGTGAAGGATACATCGACTTTAGGGAATTTGAAAGAGTGAT